>PVKU01004426.1:0-147364 GCA_004027475.1 Anoura caudifer
CTGGTCTCCGCACCGCCGGAGTACTCTCCTTACCGTCCGGTTTTTCAACGTCCACTGCAATTTTCGATAATCTGTTTTCAAATATGCTGTGTTTCTGGTGTCTGTTTGCTGTGCTGCTTTGAAAAATGTCCCGGTTTAAGACCTATGTGTGGGAGGCAAAGAGATGTGCGTCCTCTTACCATGCCGCCATCTTCCCGAACTAACTCGAGTTATTATTTTTTCAAATAGGTTCTCAATCACTTGCTTGTTCTCCTCTCCTTCTGGTATTCCCATGATGTGGATGTTGTTACGCTTCACATTGTCCAAAATGTTTATAAAGCTGTCCTCTTTTTTTTTAAATGCTTTTTTCTCTTTTTGCTGCTCTGCCTGGGTGTTTTTTTCTATCGTGTCTTCCAAATCACTGATTTTATCCTTTGCTTCATCTAAGATACTGTTTATTCCTTCCAGTGTATTACTTATTTCAGATATTGCATTCTTTATTTCCAACTGGTCCTTTTTTATGGTTTTTATGTCTTTTCATGCTGTTAAGTGTCCTTATAATCATTACTCTAAACTCTCTATCTGATAAATTGCTTGCCTCCATTTTATCGAGTTCTCCTGGAGAACTCTCTTGTTCTTTCATTGGGGGTCTGTTTCTTCGTCTTCCCATTTTGGCTGCTTGTTTGTATTTTCTGACTTTGTTGTGAAACTGATCAGTGATATAGCTGCAAGCTGTAATCAGTGTCTCTAGTTTATTCTCCTGTCCCTCTGCAGGAGCCCAGGGTAAGTGGCTACAAATGTAATTTTTTTGCATTGGCCCTTTAAGAGGCTCTCTATCTCCAGCAATCTCTCCCTGGCAGACAAAAACCCTGCTGCTTTTCACAGCTGAATGTTATCTGCATTCCTTTCCAGATCTGGTGCTATCGGCTGGGGAGCCAAACTTGGGGTTTAGTCCCCACACTTCTTGGGGGAACCTCTTGGCTGCCGAAATATCCCTTCGGAACTTCAGCTGCTGCCTGTGGGAGTCCAGTCACCCCTCTCATGCTTCTTCTGTACTCTCTACCAGTCTCGTTGTGGTGAAGTGGTTTCTTCTATCTGTCAATGACTACAAGGTTTCTCTTCAGCTAGTGTTAAGTTGGTTATTCAGGATGATTACAATTTAGTTGTAATTCCAGTTTGGTCCTGGGAGATGGTTAGTGTAGCTTGTACTTACTCCTCTGTCATCTTGGATTCTTTGCCTTCTTAATTAGAGTTCATGGAACAAAACTTGACCCACCTTGATGGTGATGGGTATCTTTGCCTGAGTTTCTCAGCAGGAAGAGCTTAAGGAAAAAGCTTATATGCTACTATTTTATGGAGGAAGCTCATTCTGGAGAAACAGAGTATGGGAGACAGGGGAGGTGTAAGAGCCAACAAGAGAGTGTGTTACTCAGCTGGCCTCTGCCTGATATTTCAGCCTAGTGAGACCATCTTCCAAGAGGCCATATAAACATTGAGCTTCAGAATATTCCTTCTGGGAGGAGGACAGGGGAAGATGTGGCTACCTGCTTCCCCCATAGTAGTCACCCTCCAAACTGTGGATTGTGAACATGGGTATTGAGAGATGTTGTAGGCTTCAGTGGCAACAGAGACACCCCAAGCAGGAGACACACACAGTGCAGGTGTGAGGAAGGTGCTGTCAGAATACACCTATCCAGTTGGAGTGCATGGAGAAATGCACAGAACAAGTGGCCAAAGTTCCCAGGACAAAGGAGATCTGGACAGCCTGTAGTGGAGCTCAGTAGGTGTCTGAAACAATGGGAGTGAGTTCAGAAACATTAGTGGACATTCTCTGTCCTGCCCAGTGTCTGCTGAGGTGTGAAGAGCTCTTTGTCTTGACTAAATTTACTTTTAAAAAAGTTGAGGTAAAATTGATATATAGCATCATATAAGTTTCAGGTACACATTACAATTTGACACCTGTATATATTGCAAAATGATCACCCTTATATTTACTTATTAAATCTTACTGACTCCTCCCTGATTTTCCGGTATGCTATAAGCTGTCACTTCTATTTGTCAGTGTTCCCACCTGCAGTAGCTTCTCTGTCCCCTTCTACCTTGTTTCTCTTAATCTACTGAAGGTATTGAAAACCAGAGAGCTGAGCTTGTTTAATTTGTGTGCAAATGAGGAACACACAGGCTCTGGGTGAGAGCTGACAAGGGTCTTGTGTGCTGAGATTAAAAATGTAAGCATTAGATTGTGACATTTATTCAAATATTTCTTTCTGTAGAGGTGGAGGGTGGAACATGCACTTTGGAGTTTGGAGGATTCCATGAAATAATGTGAATCTGGCATTAATATGATGGTTCTCTTTATTTACAGGTTCTCGGTTTCATTCCAGCGAAAAGAAATTACTGGGGAATAGCTGAGTTTTTAGGTAGGTGAGAAAATACTCTAGTTTTCACCACACTGTGTGTATTTGAACTTAATGATATTGTTATACAGCAGGTAATTTACTTGAAGATTCTCCAGCATAAAAAGTGTGATGTAGAGTGTGTAGGTGTTAGTTTTATTCTTCACCCTAGGGGCAGTTCATTAACATTTCAAGTACCCTAATCGGGAATCCACACTTCAGGCATGCTTAGTTAGCATTTAACAAACTCTAATAATTCATAACTCTCTTACAGGCTTCAATTATTTTTTATCTCTAATCAGCACTAAAGAGTTTGTACTTAGGATAAGGGAAATGAATTTTCACAGGTAAAATATGAAGTTGAAATATGTGGGTTGGCTAGAAAGTCTATCCAGGTACTTCTCAGCAGCATACATGCCTCAGAGTGACATCACCTAAGGCTTTGCTTCCTCCTCTGCCCCACCAGTGATGGAATTCTGCCACTGGATTCTGACAAGAAGCCAAGACTCCTGCAATGTGCCTTCCATGCAAGGGGCTGGTTGGGGTATCCACATGAACAGGAGGTAGGGCTTCATCAAGTTTACAAGTGTGTTGCATGGCTTTTTTGTCCCTAACTGTGAATTGTGGTAGAATTCGGTCTGATGCAGGATTTTGTTGTATGGAAGACACATCACCTTCCTTCTCCCTTCACACTGGAGCTAGCCAATGCCAGTTCCCAGCAGACACGGACAAGTGGAACTCCTGTTGCACCATATATGTTTTTGCAGTCCTCTTACCATACCATTGAGGGTCAGAGGCACCACGAGGACTGAAGGAGATGACTGTTGATGTGAGGAGGCTGTGCAGGAATGGGCAGTGGGCTCATGGAACTTCCCCATTTTACTCCAAGAGGCAGGAGGACTCTGGAGTGCTGAAACACGCTGTGAGGACGTGGACCTCCACTGGTGCTGATGGTCTGCATGCTGCCTACTTCAACAGCTTAGGGTTGGGGCATCATACACAAATCATCGCCCCTAAGGCTGGTTCTCAGCGACAGGTTGTCTCATGGTCTCAACAGACTGGACAATAAATACACTCCTCCTCAGTTCCAAAAGTATTTTGGAAGGTGCTAAGTTTCATTAGTCTCAATAAATAGAATAATGAATAGGACATAGTCACAATCCTTGAGGAGCTTCTGGTCTAATGAGAAAGACATATAAGTGGATCATTTTCATATAGCATGATAAGCATAAAGGCAAGACATGCCCATGATTCCACAGACCTGCTGAGGAGAAGCACTTAGCTCATCCTAGGACAATGAATTTTATTTATTTATTTTAAAGATTTTATTTATTTTTAGAGAGAGGGGAAGGGAGGGAGGGAGAAAGGGAGAGAAACATTGATGTGCAAGAGAAACATCAATTGGCTCCCTCTTGCACACCCCCCCAAGGACCTGGCCTACAACCCTGGTATGTGCCCTGACTGGGAATTGAACTGGTGACCTTTGGGTCTGTGGGATGTTGCTCAACCCACTGAGCCAAACCAGCCACAGCAATACTTTTACATTTTTAAAGTATTATTGAGAAACTCAAAGAGCTTTTGCTTATGTACATTATCACATATCCACCAATGTTTACTGTAAGGGCAATTAAAACTGAGAAATGTTTTATTAACTCATTAAATATTCAATGTTAATGTATGTTGGCAATATAATTCTACTTATAATGCATACTATATAAAATGTGTTGGGGGCCTCTCTGTGTGGTTTTGGAGATGGCAGCCCTGTGAGAGCAGACTCTGAAAATGGCTAGTGAGTCTCCCTGGAAAACCAGGTAACGCAGGTGGCAGACGTGACCTGACTCTAACCCATGGGAATCAGGCCTGATAAATACACTGTATCCTTTGAAGCTTGCTCTGCTTTGTTTTGTATAGCGCTGGTGATAATAAACTGGATGTTTAAGTTCAAAGCATAAGGAGTAAACTCCTCATCTCATCAAACACATCTTAAAGACCCTCTGGCATCAGCATGACTAACAGACCCTGACCCATGACAAATCTCAGTGTTCCTTTAATTGTTATCTATAGATAATAGCTGTTTTTGTGTGACTATGGCCTTTTTGACATTGATTGATGGACTATGCATGTATGCTGTATACACCTACACACACCATTCCCAAGAAAAGCCATATGGGAGAAGGGCTCCCGGCGTTCTCCACTAGAGGGAATTGCCACCCCCTTTCCCACCAGAACAGCAAGATTGTGTCCGGGACAACTTATTTCTCATCTGTGGCGAATGGGAGAATTATGTGGGATGGAGTTAATCCTACAAAATGTATTTGTTAATATTATAAAATAAATATTAAATTAATTGGTTCACTAAAATAACAATGAACCTATTACATGTTAACATAAATAACATTCTTTCATGAAAAATAAGTATACTTTCAAAAAAGTTTTGTGTGAAGAATGGCATCATTTCACATGTTACAAATCTCCATCTGACTTACTGGAAGCAGCTGGACTGACACATCGCTTCTGCAGTCAGTCTGCTGCAATATCATTGTTTTCATTGAAGTCTATGAAGAAAATATGCCTCGCACAGATGTGCGGTTAGAAAAGGGAGGGTCTCACAGACCCCCTAAAAGGAAAGGCTTATATACTATTTATATTACACATAAAGCCTATGTGCTTGGAGACACCCCCACTGAGAGGGTCCTTGAGCTGTGGACTTCAGCTTCCTGGAGGTGAGTTTTGAAGAATGAGGAAGAGGTATGTAGGTGACAAACGTGACAAGAGCATTGTAGGTCAGGGTTTCTCTAACAATCACTGTGTGTGTGAATCACCTGGGGTCTGGGTGAGGCTTCAGCCCTGCATCTCTAGCAAGCCTTGGGCGATACTGATGCTTCTGGTCTCAGAACCACACTTTCAGCAGCAAGGATCTAGGCCAGAAAACTAGCATGAGGGGAAGAGCATGACTAGAGGGTGAAGTACAGATGAGAAGTCCCAGGAAATATGGTAAGCATGTGGGGTCATGGAGGTAACAATTAAACTTTCCCCAGGGGAAGTCATGAAAAGGTATTAAATAAGACAGCTCTGGCTCATGAGTAAGCATAATTTCTTACTCTGAATAACTCAGAATGGCAATAAATATAAAACATACAAGCAAAGTAAGTAGGCAAGAGAGTGATGTGGAGGAAGAACAAAGACAATATTCTCTATGAATATTATTACAACACAACTTAGTGGAAAGAGCAGGTACTTTGGATCGGGACAGTTTGCTGAAATTCCAGCTCTGCCATTTATGAAATGTTACTGACTCCACTTCTCAGAGCCTCAGATTCTATCATATGTAAAGATACCAGAAATATGAATTCTATGCACAGAGAACAAGTGTGATACATACAGTCAAATGAATATGAAGAAAGTATTATAGGCACCCTAAAAATAACAACTGGAAGCTATTATTGTTATTCTAAGATTACATGTTGGCTTGAAAGATAACTGAGTTTATTAGAATTTCACATTTTCAAGATCAAAAGATTCTGAACGAGGACCCTAAGGGACTCACTTAACTAAAAGTTTTGGCTATTTCCATGCTATGCAGTGTAACCTCATAGTTTTCCACAGTAATGCAAGGTGGGACATGTTAGATGCTGGTGACAATTAAAAGAAAAGGACCTCACACCCCATGTTAACCATCCTTTCTTCTAAGACAACTTGGACCAAAAATTTCAATACCAAATTTGAATAGTATAAGCCTTCACCACCCACTTCGTTTTTCCTGTAGTTGGTACCAATCACAATGAGCAAAGGCACAAAGAGCACACCAAAAATTATGTTTGCATATTAAATTGAGCCATCACAGTTTTTAAAAAAAGATTTTATTTATTTATTTCTAGAGATGAGAGGGAGGAAATACCAATGTGTAGTCACCTCTCTAGCACTCACTACCAGGGACCTGGCCCACAACACAGGCATGTGCCACAACCGGGAATCGAACCAGCGACCCTTCAGTTCGCAGGCCAGCACTCAATTCACTGAGCCACACCAGCCAGGGCAGAGCCACCACAGTTTTAAAATTCTCTCTCTGCCTAAGCACCTGAATTAGGTCTTTCCCAATTTCTACTACTCTTTTTCCCTGGCAACACTTGGCCTTCAAAATCCAGAAATCCTCTCAACACCACCTGGGATTCTGAAACTTGTAATATCTTGCCTGAAGTGTTGTTATTCCTGTCACATATGATGCACTGCTCTCTCAATCCACTGGGACAAGTAGTGGCTCTCTGATCGTTTGTAAACGAAAGTTTACTTTATCCTCAAAATCTAAGTTCTTAGTTGGGCAGAATTGGAAAGCCTGTTTATCTTCAAAGAATATATACATATATACATACACACATAAGTATATACATATTGGGTTTCTCTAAATCTCTTGACAGTTTGGACAACCGAGCAATTGTTTTTCTCTACTTTAAAATGAAAGACAAGAGTAGGTTTGTAAGAGAAAGCCTGTATCAGGAGAGAGAGCACTTCAGTGGAATCAATGAGCGTTGTGACAAATGACATTATCTTAGAACTAAGATTCTTTGTGTCTTTGTGACAGAGTTGTTATTGTTTTTATACGAAAATAGGCAATGTGGGAAGTAAGTGACTGGACAGGAAGACAGTTCAAAGCCAATTTCTGAAAAGGATTTCCTCAACTGGTAGGCTAAGAGTGATTTCACTGGCCTTTCACTAGGAATACATTCCTTTTAATCTTTGTAATTTCAATCTAAAATAAGACTAAGACTTTGACTCTTAGAACACTCTGTGCAATAAGGTCCTTTCCTCAGGAAGGGAGCGTTAGTCTATGCTCCCATTCGTTCATTCATTTTATAAAATTTTCTAAATTCATGGAAGCATTTCTTCAAGAACTGCAAAGAAGGAGGAAGGTCAATTTTTAATTTCTGATTTTGTCAGCTATCTCCATGGAGACTCTGGGTTGGAAGCTCTGACTCCTGCCAGCATGCCTTTGGCTGACACCCGCGATGACATCTTCTCTAGGTACGGCTCCCAGCGGCATTCTGTGAAAAGTCTGGGCAACTTGACAGATCCTGCTGTTTACCTGGGAGGGACATCTGGGCATCCACTCCCTGTCCCTCGCACTGGGATAAAAATTTAACATTCCTGTTAGCAATAAGAACAAAAATTATAGAATGTCTAGGAATAAACCAAACAAGAGCATACAAACAAGATCTACATTTAAAAATATATAAACATTTACTGAAGGCTGTAAAAGAAGTTGGGCCCCAGTGGGGTAGCTCAGTTGGTCAGAGTGTCATCTTGATACGCCAAGGTTGTGGGTTCGGGCAGGGCACATACAAGAATCAACAAACGAATACCTCAATAAGTGGAACAACAAATTGATGTTTTTCTCTCTCTCAAATCAATTAAAGAAAAAAGTCATAACAAAAGGATACACTCTGTTCCCGGAGAATGACAGTAGCAGGAGCATGGTCTCCCCCTGCCACTTACAAAAAAACCATCACTTTCATGTGGACTTTAAGGACCTGGTTCTATCAGTGAACTCCCTCAGTTTTTAATATAATCATCTGCTGCAGTGTTGCTTATACATATGGACTTGGAGGTCTCTGGCTATTTTATAAGTATGTGTCTTTTCTTCCCAATTAAATTATAAAACTAACAAAAGCAACAACTACCCCTTTTCTTCTCCCTTTATATCTTCCACACCCCTTTGTGCAGAAATGCCTCCACTTATAAATATGTTATTTAAGAAAGTTTGCAGGATGCACAAAGCAGGGTGGGAAAAGGGCATCAGCCCTGCCCACCAGCAGCAGGTGGTATTAGCAGCCATAAGCAATCATTCTGCTACACGTGATTCCTCAGTCAGGGGAATGTTAGCTGGGTTTGAGCTCAGTTCTAAGATATTTTATGAACACTAGTAACCATCATCAATTTGAAAAGTGTAAAAGTAGTGAGTACCTTTAAAGTGCTGCAAAAGATACAATTTTTTTGCAACAAAAGTAGAAATCATTTTTCAAAACTAGAACTGGTCAGAGAATGCTAAATTTTGCAGGGGGCTCCTAGCACAGCAGGAAGAATTCTTAAGTCCAAAAATCAAATAATGGTTAAAAAGGAAGGAACAGGGATCAGTGAAATGAAAAAGGCAACTTTTTGAGGTTATGGCTAAATGTTAGTAGCAATCAACAATGTCCCTTGGCTTAAGCTTTGTTAATTCTGGTGAAGACCAGGAGTTTGAGTGAACTTACACCTAGCATGGTGAAGAGCTATTGACGAATCTGCTGTAAGGCAAGAGTGGCTCCATTGGTTCAAAGTTGCTGGATTCAGGGACTGTCCGAATTGGCAAGAGTCTACAGAGGTAGCAAATGAAGGTACTGTAGACAGAGATGTCCACACTAGAGGGAAGATGCTCAGTACAATGTAAGGAAGAGTACCCTGGGTTTTAAAGCATTGAAAGGCTCACTTATGATTTTATTGATGGAGATTCAGCTGCATACTGGTCACTAACCTCACTTAGTTGCTTTCTTTCTTTTTCTTTTTCTAAATTTCATTTTAATTGTTGTTCAAGTACAGTTTTCTGTCTTTTAGTCCCATTTTGAGAAAGAAGAGCAAAGTAGGAGGGATCACAATACCTGATACCAAACTGTATTACAAGGCCACTGTAATCAAAGCAGCCTGGTACTGGCACAAAAACAGGCACATGGACCAGTGGAATAGAATAGAGAGCCCAGAAGTAAACCCAATTCTCTATGGTCAAGTAATATTTGACAAGGGAGGCAGCAACATAAAATGGAGTAAAAGTAGACTCTTCAACAAGTGGTGTTGGGAGAACTGGACAGCTACATGCAAAAAAATGAAACTTAAACACCAACTTACACCATACACTAAAATAAATTCAAGGTGGATAAAAGAGTTAAATATAAGACGTGACACCATTAAAGTCCTAGAGGAGAACATAGGCAGGAAAATCTCAGACATTTCACGCAGCAACATTTTTACTGATATGTCCCCTGAAGTAAGGGACATAAAGGAAAGAATAAACAAATGGGATGTCATCAAAATAAAAAGCTTCTGCATCGCTAAAGAAAACAGTATTAAAATAAAAAGAGAACCAACTATGGGAAAACATATTTGCCAATGATACCTCAGACAAGGGTTTAATCTGCAAAATATATAAAGAACTTACATGACTCCACTCTAAGAAGACAAGCAATCCAATTAAAAAATGGGCAAAAGATTTGAATGGACAATTCTCCAAGGAGGACATTCAGAAGATCCAGAAACACATGAAAAGATGCTTGATATCGCTAGCTATCAGAGAGATGCAAATTAAAACCACAATGAGATACCACCTCATACCAGTCAGAATTGCCATCATAAACAAAGCAACAAATAACAAGTGTTGGAGAGGTTGTGGAGAAAAGGGGACCCTAGTACACTGTTGGTGGGACTGCAGACTGGTAAAACCACTATGGAAAGCACTATGGAATTTTCTAAAACTAAAAATGGACCTACCTTTTGACCCAGCAATTTCACTGCTAGGATTATATCCTAGAAACCTTGAAACACCAATCCAAAAGAATCTATGCACCCCAATGTTCATAGCAGCACAATTTACAATAGCCAAGTGTTGGAAGCAACCTAGGTGCCCATCAGTAAATGAATGGATCAAGAAACTATGGTACATTTACACAATGGAATTCTATGCAGCAGAAAGAAAGAAGGAGGTCCCACCCTTTGCGACAGCATGGATGGAACTGGAGAGCATTATGTTAAGCAAAATAAACCAGGAGGTGAAAGACAAATACCATATGATCTCACCTTTAACAGGAACCTAATTAACAGAACAAACAAACAAGCAAAATATAACCAAAGACACTGAAATTGAGAACAAGAGAGGAGAGGGATAGGAATATGCAGGGAAAAGGGGAAGGGTTTAGAGCAACAAGTATGAAAGACACATGGAAAAAAGCTAGGGGTGGGTGGAAATGGGAGGGAGGTAGGGAGGGCTGGGGCGGTCGGCTGGGATGGGAGTAGAAGACAGAAAACTGTATAAGAACAACAATTAAAATAAAATTAAAAAACAAACCAAAAATACTATTCAAATAAAAGATAATGAAAATAATAATACAAATATGCAATAACTTGCAGGTTCTCTGTAATACCAAAGTGAAATTCGTCTTACTGTCTCAGCTGTTGGGATGCCCCCTCTTTGGGTCCAACTCTGGTTTTTTCACAGTTCCATTTTTTTTTTTTTTTTTTTTGGTCTCACTTGTGGGTATTTAAAAAGAAAAAAAAGAAAAAAGAAAAAAAAGCAGAAGAAGGAAGGAAGAAGAGATAAAACTGGAAAGAAAGGAAGAAGTAATAAAACAAGAAAGAAGGAGAGAGAAGCAAAAGGAATTGACAGATAAAAAATAATAAAAAATAAAAAAATTACTTAAAAATAATCAAACAAACAAATAAAAACCCTCTTGCTGGTTTCGAATTGGCCAGACTGGTTTTTCTGGTCTTGCTGGCTGCAGCAGGTTGAGGGGTGACTGGTATGGCTTTTCTCCCTTCCTGCTCAGCACTCAGTCAACCTTGAGAGTACTCTCCCCAAGGCCAGCCACGCAGTCTCCCCAGAGCTAGCCTGGCGCCTCTCCACAGGGCCTTGGGTATGGGAACCAGGCCTTCCTAAGCATGCGCTTTCCCTGGGTTTACCTGCGTGGGCTCCGGGTCTTCCACAAAGCACACTCTCCTCTGGTTGTGGGCACGGGTATGCAGCCAGGCTGCCTCTGGTCACACGGGTTTGGGTGCGAACTCTTCCCAGGGCTATGCATGGGTGCTCACAGTCCCTGTGTGCTTGCCACCTAGACATTTTCCCCTCTCTGGGACTTCAAGCAACCAGGTCTCTCCTGGTGCTGCTCTAATCTTGTTTGACTGTGGAGGGAACAGTTGACCTGGCTCTCTCTCAAGAGTCCTGTGGCAGACCTGGCGAGCACTGGCCTGGGGCTACAGCCGCCCTGGTCTCCACGCTGATTCCTGGGCCCTTATTGTCCTGAAGCACTCTCCTTACCATCTGGTTTTCCAATGTCCCCTACAATTTTTGATCTCCTATTTTCATATATGCTGGGGTACTGTTGGCTGTTTGCTCTGTTCCTCTGTAGATTGGCTAGGTTTTTCCCCTGTGTGTAGGGGGAAGTGGAACCTGCTCCCTCCTACCACACTGCCATCTTCCCTCTTCTCTCTGTTAGTTACTTTCAAGTTAAGAAATAAATGGACATATGAACAAGCTTTTAGAACCTAAGGTCTTCATGGATGGAATGGCTTCCACATAGTGCTGTATGTGTGGTTAATTGCACAAATACTTATTGCCCACCTCCTCTGTGATGGAGGTGGGCAATAAGTATTTTTTATGTGATGGACATTTTCACATAAAGTAATTTTTTCACTCAATAATTTATAAGGTAGTTGTCACCACTATCACCACTTTATAGGTGTGAAAATGGAAACTTAGAGAATGAAAAAAGTGGGATCTTTTGATTCTAAGACTGTATTTTTGCTTCCTTGTATTGACTGACTGAATGAATGAATAATCCAATGCCAACATAGATTATAATCCTGGCCATGCTTCACACAATTTAAAAAGTTGCCTCGTTTCTGAATGCATGCCTGTTACTTTATATAATGTCCTTAATGCGTATAAAATATACAGTAGTCACCCGTTGTCCACAGGGGTATGTTCCAAGACCTCCAATGGATGCTCGATACCACAAAGAGTACTGAACCCCGTATGTATACTATGTTTCTTCCCTATGAGTACATACCTATGATGAAGTTTGATTTATAGCCCTGGCTGGTGTGACTCAGTGGACTGAGTGATGGCCTGAGAACCAAAAGGTTGCCAGTTCAATTCCCGGTCAGGGCACATGCCTAGGTTGTAGGCCAGCTCCCTAGCTGGGGGCATGTGAGAAGCAACTGATCAATGTATCTCTCACACATAGATGTTTCTCTCCCTCTCTTTCTCCCTCCCTTCCCCTCTTTCAATAAATCAGTTTTTTTAAGTTTGATTTATAAATTAGGCACAGTAAGAGATTAACAGCAATATCTAATAATAAAATAGAGCAATTACAACACTAAAGTAAGGGTTACTTGAATATAAGCACTGTGTTAGCAGTAGTTACCTGCAGTACTGCAGGTAACAAACCATGGGAAGTGAAACCATGGATATGGAGACTACTGTATAATATGTATGATGCCATCAACATTATGCGATAGATTAAGTCCCACTATTGTGTCTCTCTTCTAAGCTTCAGAATACCTCCAGGACATAGAAGGGGCGTGGGCATCAGGAAGCACTTTGTGGAGTAACTCCTGTGAGTACATAACAAAGCCAAACAGTGCCTTACTTTTCAATATGCATCCTTAATGCAATTCACAAAGCATCTTGTGGTTGAGGGCTCTTCCTCTTCTCTGGACATCCTTTCTACCAATAAAGAATTGAGAAAAATGGCTGAGAATTCCACCCAGGTTCGTCCAGCAAGGGTTTAATTTCTCCAGCACTCTTGTGTACACTGTGCCAATAATGGAACTTCCTACTTCGCACCCTCATCATTCGGACACATTCAATAGGATATAACATGGTGAGGTGGAAACTGAGAAATTCAAGTAAATTATGTCAAATAAAAGCTCTCTGGTAGCACTGCCATGACAGCCTGCACATGACTAATCTAAATATTCATTTTGGGTAATGAAACAGCTATCAATAAATTGATCACTTAAGACAACATTTTCACTTCAGCTGCCAACTGATAAAGGGTCTCCATAACACTCTGCCATCAGTAAGAGAGAAAATGCACTTGAACGTCACAAATATGTATGAATCACAGCCTTTCCATTTAAAAAGTAACTCAGCCTCATTTGAAAATTTCACAAAATAGCTGCCAAAAGGACATTAACTTCACAAATCATGTCATAGCAAGAACTGCATGTTGGATAATAAGTGATGAATCTTTTTCAACTCAATTAGTCTACTCCTTACTTTAAATATGTGCATTTGTGGCTTCAGACACCTCTCGTTTGAACAACTTCTCCTATATGACTCTCTTTCCAGCAAATAGTAGTTGGAAGAACCTAGAGAGTAGTGAGAGTAGTAGCTGGAGAGCCTTGTGTAAAGCAAACCAACACTAAAATGACCAGTATCACCAATGGAGTAATATATCCCAGCTCAGAGCACTGGGGAGAGCAAGAACAACAAATATGTAACATGCCCCATGTCTTAATTTGCCTGTTTATACATTAGATTCACATGTGACTATTCTACCTTCCTGTTGTTCCGTAAGAGGCAAGAAGATTCTGGGCAGGAAAGTGGGCTTTGTCTCTCTTTGTCAGATCTTTCTCTTCAACAAAAAAAGGAAGAGAAGATGAAGACATGATATCTTTGTCCTTGTCCAATGGTAGATTAAGAGCTGGGGGGACCATAACTGTTTGCCTTTAAAATTAAAGGCAAATGGACAAAAACATACGCACATATGTTTAGACTTCCTAGTAAGCAAAGATTTGCAAATTCATTATGACAGTATCAAAAGCTGAGAGTTTTACATATTATTTGACTCAGCAATTCTCACTTGGAAAGTATCATAGATGCGATCGAAGACTTATGCACAAAGTTGTTCATCACAAAACTGTTATAATAATTTTTAAAAAGGGGTGAAAATCCTTCCATGTTCATTAGAAATAATTATCATACAGCCTCACAATGAAATATTAAGCAAGCATTAAAACTGGAAAGATTTCACAGTATTCTGTGAGGTTAAAACTGCAGACTATAAAATGGTCTACTCAGAAAGTAGGAAGTCATAAGAGAATGTTGTTCCCATCTAAGCAATGAGAAAATGCTGTGTAATATACAAAATAGTAACCTTTCTTGAGCCCATCACAGAGATGAGGTCACAAGGCAACAAGTAAATTAATTTCCGAAGAACTATAAGCCCATCCACAAGCTTTTGGCAGAGCACAAGGGAAAGAGGTGGCCACCATAAAAGCAGATAAAAAGAAATCAGCTAAAAATTTAACAAATCCTTAAAAGTCAAGGGTTGGCTAGTGTGTCAATATGGAATAACTTACAGCCTGAGACAGGGGAGTTCGTATGCACCCCCCAGCCCTTTTCTACAGACTTCACCTGGGTGATTTACAAGAAAGGTTAGAGGCAAAGTAGGAGACTAGAGAGACCCCCCTCCACAGACTTGCAATAGGTGACCAGCTGCTGCTGGGAGATAAGCAGAAAGGCTTGCCTTCTTCCCCAGAGACTTCTCTTGAAAAGTGAAAGTCATAAGCTTCTGGGAGGGGGCAGAATACTCTCTGACCTCTAGGACCAGGCAAAAATCCATTGCTTCCTGGAGAAGAATAGAAGTAAAAGCTCCTTTTTTTCTGAGGGAGAGATGGGGAACTCTCGTGCCTTTGGACGCAGGCAAAGAAACTGCTGCTGCAAGAGAGGTGAAAGCAAAAGCCTTCTGCCCCCTGGCTTGTGTCCAGGATTCTGCACTGCTCCAAAGCAAAGGTCTCCTGCTGCTGGAACGAGGCAGAAATGCTCAGAAAGCCTTACCCTAAAATTCAGGCACCAGGACACCAAAGAAATCCCCAAACCTCTACCACAAGCCACATACAGGGAAACAAGCAATAGAAGTCTTTTCCCAGCCCCCACCCCCGGCCACCTTGGGGGAGGGGCAAGAACACAGAGAGAGCCTGACTGTGTGGTGAAGGTGTAGAGATCAGAGAAACAGGATTTTATGTCCAGTGAAAATAGCCTTCAAAAATGAAGGTAAAATAAAGACCTTTAGACAAATAAAGCTGATGATTTATTGCCAATAGACCTGTGCTACAAGAAATGTTTAAAGAAAGTTCTTCCATATCAAACGGAAATTAGGATCTATGCACACACACATAATAGAGGCTAGAAATGAAATATAAAGGTATATGTTAAATAAATGCATTACTTGAAGGACTATTTATTCCAAGAACATATTAGAAGCTCTACATGATCTAGAAAGAGAGCCAGGAATTGATAATATCTAAATATTAGTGATAATGATTATCTACTTGTACCAAAATGTCTTTTATAAAAATCTAACCTTGTTTTGACTTCTACATGTTATTTAAATTTTACATTAAAACCAGCAAAGATTTTATCTCAACTTTGGTATAATAAAGTAATATTTTACTAGCAAAAGAATAATTTAGTGCAAACATATGCTGTTCTTTTCTGACATGGTTAATCAAGGTCATGGGGAGCCAGAATATTTAGATTCAAGTCCAAAATCCAGGGGCCACCATCTACACGACAGAGTATTGAAAGAAGCAGAGATAATGTGTGTCAAGGCATAGTGGAAGCACATAGTAGGTTAATAAATGGCAGCTATGATTGGCTACTGAAGTATATCAAAGATACATGAAGATGCCTTTCTTGCCATCAATAATGAAGCTAAGACAACACTTTACAAATAGCAGTTCCAGAATCCATTGACACCTATTGATTAATATGTCTAATATGCTAGTGAGTGAAGTATTCAGGTTCCAGATACTTAAGAAACTGTCTCCTCATCCTGCCAGGGGAATTTCATACATAGAAATAGATTGTCAATGTGGGGAGAGAAAAATGACTGCTAATGCAGTTAGTGTGTACACACACACACACACACACACACACACACACACACACAAGTTCTCCTAAAGTCCTACTTGGAAAAGTACCTCTTATAGAGGCAAACATATGACATTTTGATTTGGAAAATTTTTAAAAAGTCAGAACAAGCTGTTGAATTTTGTGCCACAATGGTTTCTCCCCTGCTCAGATTTTTAACCACTGAAATGGGGAAACTTGGGTGTTGATGCTGCAACCTCAATACTGAACCATCTCTGTCCTATATTCCAGAGTGTAATGCAGCCGTTTGGCTATAGCAATTAGAATCTGTTTAGAAAGGCCAATAGTTTAATAAGAGCAGTTAAAAGATGTTTTACCTCTTCTATCTTTGTTGACTTTTAACAAAAAGGATCTAATTAGAGTTCACAATTCTTTAGTTGATTTTTATCACATCTTTGGAATTTAGAGATTCATAATTTTAATCTCCAAAAACTTCATATGGTGAGAAATTCATCAAAGGAAAAAAGTATTTAATTCTCAAAATTTTTATGGAGTCAATGTAAGATGTGACAGTTTGAGGTTAGGGCAGGGTGGGAGAGAAGATTCTGGGGTTGGAGTTGTTAGCCAAATGCAGACTGCCTTTCAAAAACCAAAGTGAAGACTCAAGGAGAGGGAATATTAACATACACAAGGAGCCTATGAAAAGAGTCAGTCAGTCAGAGCAAGATGAAGTGAGGGGAGAGTACCAGAAGACAAAAATCCTTCTTCTCCCTGCCAAAAAAAAAAAAAAAAAAAAAGTCTGCCTCAGCAATAGGCTAAATGGCTTTTGTTCTCTAATGAGGCTGGGCAAGAGAAAGAACATCTTGGCATTGAGAACTTGGTGTAACAGATAAGGGAAAATGTCCCCATTCACTGAGAAGGGTGCAAAGGGAGGAACAAAGCCCTCAGGCAGGTGAAGACACAAAGGCTGTGGGAACAGAAAGAGGCAAATGGACAAGAGGGAGTGACCAAAACCAGAGTCATGAGACAGGGACTGAGAGACAGGAAAGACAGAACGGGGAGCCGCAAAGGCAGAGGGCAGATGCATGGTGGGGCTTCCTCTCTGACATTTCCAAACCCAAATCGGGGAGCTCCAAAAAGAAAGAACACATACCTCCAGAATCTGGTCTTCTTGTTCACTATCTAATCCCCAGCACCTAGAACAATGCCTGGTATAGGGTGAATGTTCAAAACACAGGTAAATGAAAAGTGATACATGCAGAAATGAGAAGGAAGCTGAATCCCTTGAGAAACACCATGTGCCTCACGGACTCCGTGACTCAGGTGTGAGTCAGCAGGGAGGGTACCAAAGAGCTGGGCTCTCTTACAGCATGGCGCAGTGACACTCACTTTGGGGCCAGTTTGGTTTTGCTATTGCAGGACCATCAAGGAAGGACCCAAGTAAAACTGGTGGTGGTTACAATGGTAACTGATGAGCAAGGCAGTAGCAGAGGCCTGTTGTGCTTAAAAGGCCCTGCCTCCATGACTGTCCCCAAATCTCACCCATGTTTAGATGTCTGAATGTCTCATATCATCCAAGGCCTCTCCTTTGGTAATTGTTTCAAAGTCACTAATATTTAGACAAGAATCATTCCATTAACTTAGCAACATGTTTGGTAGGACCCCGAGGAAAATGGACTCAAAACATAGATACTCCCAATAACCCAACACAGAAGACTGATCAAAGAAGGTGTCTCAAGGGAGATGGAGTTAGGCTGCCTATAGATTCCCAGTGACTCACCCCACCTCCCAGGGTATAGCCCACGTGGAGGACAAAGCCAGAAACAATGTGTAGAGAAATGAAGATGAGTCAGTTGTAGACTTGTGTGCCTGCTCAGCCCAGGCAATATAATGGTCACCAACGGAGAAACACACCTAGAGCTTAGACAGACAGGAGTGACACATGTCATTAAGAGAAAGGTACCACTGAGAGATGTCATGCACATTCTTTAAAAAAAAGACTAATGATAACAGATGAGAGGACAAATAGAGATGAAACAGGCCTTAAAAAGATTCTAGTTGTTCAAGTGCCTTCCTGGAGTAGCAAGATTTCATACATTTTCATCCCTTCCCGGGGCACCAGAACAGAAGCATTGCACTCTTCTGAATAATTCCCTTCATCTTCTCTTAGTTTATCCCATCACCATAGTGATAAGGCAAGGACCTTGTTTGTACGTGTCTGCACTAGACTAGCACCCTTCTCAATGACCTCAGAAATACACCTGGCAGGGTCTACAAGCTACTTCTAATGGAATTTCTTATGTAAGACAGGAATGAATGGGATAAGCAAAGCATTAGGAAAAATAGACTCTAGATCTTATCTTCATTCTGTCATCTCAGAAAGAGGATTGAGATTCCAGTTTCTGGCAGAGAGGCTGCTCAGTTGCTTTACAAAAATGTTCCAAGACTGACAAACATGTGATGGCCAATTGTTTTGCTAAAGGCAAAGCAACTGAGGAGCTCTGGTAGAGACTACTAATTGCTTAACCCATATCTATTCACCCTTCCTTCCACAGAAATAAAACCAGGACTTTACTCCAGTGGGCAATGTATTTACATAGAGACTACACTTCCCAGTTTCCTTTGAGCGCAGATAAGGTCAGTGAGGGTTAAGTGGAGAGGCTACGAGTCTTCTGGGAAAGCTCCATAGAGATAAATGGCTCAACTGAGCGGTGTTACCCCACCCCCACCTTCCTTCTAGTTGGAGCATTAGTGGTCACTTTGAACAATAAAATGAAAGAATGAAAGGCACAAGCAAAGCATGGTGGAGCAGAGAGACAAAAGAACCCTGTTCGCTACTGAATGTATGCTGACCCTGGATTGCCACAGGTCTTTTATATCAGAGAGAGATAAACTTCCGCCTTGTATAAGCCAAACAAAATTCCTAACTGACAGACCCACTGTCAACCTTCTGAGTAGTTCCCTTCTAGGCTCACCCCAAAGCCAGCAGGGCCCAGGCCAAGATCAGAGGTGGAGACCCACCCTGTGAGGGAAAGTAAGGCTCTTGGAGGCACAGGACCTGAGGCAGTGGTTCGAGTTGCCAGGATCTAAACCCGATACCACTAGCTTCTGTTCCTCTCACTGCCTAATCCCTGTCTTGGTCATTCACAGCTTGACAGTAGAGCAAAACTTGAAGTAGTCTAGTTAACTACTGGTAAAATTATCTTTTGGAGGAAAAGTCTGAAACTACAGCTTGAACTGTGCTGTTTTTCTTTTACCCTTAATACCACTGTCTTCTCTCTTTATGGGACTGTATAATGAAAAGTTGATCAAGCATTGCTCTCTGGCAAGCCTTCCTTTGGTGAGTTGTCATCAGGATGGCTAAGCACAAGTTTACCAATCAACTGCAATATTAATGCTGATGTACTGAATGAAGGAGGAGTCTCTAAATCTTTGGTCTCCATCACTTACACATTTGCTTATTAGAGGAAACTATCTATGTGGCACTTAGCTGGATCTGTCTGCACAAGCACTGCACCTGAGAGGGCAGTGGAATCAGTTGCAAACTCTGGCTGCCAATATGGGAACAGGGACTGTTGCCTGCCCATGTGGGAGCAATTGGGAACTCTATGAGGCATGCCACTGAAATGACCCAGGACTGGGCCCTGAACAAGTGGGGTACCTTTCTCTGTTACTTGTGAAGGCCCTGACTCAGCCTAGGGTAGCAAAGACTGAGACCTGATGTGGCAGTGCCACTGATAACAGGACCCAACCTCCAGCTCACACCCCTAAGCACAAGGACTCATCCCTTGAGGAATCTGTCTCCTCCCCATGGCCTTGATGGGCAGGACCAGTAAAGCTGGCATCAACGAACATGAAAATACCCAAGCCATCGAACTCTCTCTGTGTATCTCGGAAGCACTTTTCCTTTAGTTCAGTGATTCTGTCTTATTTAGATTATGAATCTCAGTGTTCTCTAGGCTGGGATAATCACCAAAGGACATGAGTGCTCACCCACACTTCAAATAACTGGCCTTTCAAACAGCCAGATATAATTAAAAGACCATTGAGCAAATAACCTTGCTACAGATGAATGTTTATGTACCCCCCAAATTCATATATTGAAACCTAATCCCCAATACAGTGGTATTAAGAGGTGGGGCCATTAGGAAATGATTAGGTCATGAGGGTGGAACCATCATGGATGGAGTTAGTGCCCTCATAAATGAGACCCCAGGGGAGCAATGAGACAAAAGAGACTCCAGAGGGCTCCCTTGCCTCTTCTGTCAGGTGAGGACACAATGAGAAGATGATTGCCTATGAACCAGGAAGACAGCTCTCACCAGACACCGAATCTAACAACACCTTGATCTTGGACATCCCAGCCTCCAGAACTGTAAGAAATAAATGTTTGTTTCTAAGCCACCCAGTCTATGGTATTTTTTTTTATACCAGCCCAGAGAGATCAGGACAGTACTTATACCTCCAACTTTCTAGATACAATGATATGAGTGGATGGTTTCTGATAGCTACCACCTCCTTTGGTCACTGGACTGGTGATGGAAGATATTCTCAGATAACTATTCAGGGAACATGATGTAATAGTCTTTGTTCTTCTGTCTGAATTTAGAAATAGTATTGGACATATGTACCATGAGTACCCACTTAATGAATAAGATTACAGTATCACATTTTTTTCAGGGAAGAGATGAAACAAAAAAAACCTTCCATTTTTATGGTCAGACAAACCCAGACTAATATACTCAGCTCAGTTCTCATTAAAAAAATAGAAGATCCTTTGCCCTCTTACCTGAGCTCTTCAAATTAATCTAAGGTCTGCTTGTCCCAAAGCATTACTAATTGTATAGCAACATCATTTATATCACAAAATTGGAAATGAAATACATATCTAGTCACAGAGTGATGGTTAAATAAACTATGACATGCAACTGAACTCATGTAACTTATGTGATTGTGCTTACAATATACTCTGAAGTTAAACAGTGAGACATAAATTATATATGCAGTATGACTGTCATCATGTAAAATATATCACAAAGAAGCATAAAATATATAAGGATATACTTCAGAATATTAATAATGGCTGTGTATATGTGTTAGGATTGTGGATGATTTTCTTTCCATGTTTCTGAATTTTGCAGATTTTTTCATGGTGAAAAACCAAAATCAATGAATCATTTAATTGTTAATTGAAAACATCTTGTTATTTTCTGCTACAAAACTTTTGGCTACTGATACTGGGTGTGTCCACATGAAAGAGCTGCACTGAGGAGCAGAGAGAAGACCCTGTGGTGCAATCAAAACGGGGAATGAAAAGGCACGGAGTCCCCTGGAGAAGCAACTGCCTGTGTAATAATCATCACTGGTCTTAGCTCTCACTATGTGCCAAGCAGTTCCCATGCACTTTTTTTTAATGTCCTCATAAACACTGTAGGAGTTAGGTATTGGTGTCACTACTATTTCATAGCTGAAACGAAGCCTTAGATCAGTCAGCTCTTTTTCTAGGAGGAGGAGAAGTCTCAGAGTTTCATCCTAGGCAGTCTGTCTCCATGGTCCACCATCTTCTCACTCTGCTCTACTGCCCCCTCCTATCTAAAAGCAGAGGCTGAGAGGAAATTGAGCATATTTCTAAGTCACAATTCCTTTCATGCAAGGATCTCTAATATGTAAGGTTGTGGGTTCAATCGCTTGTCCGGGCACATACAAGAAGGAACCAACAAGTAAGTGGAACAGCAAAACGATGTTTCGATCTCTCTCTCTCTTGAGATCAGTTTTTAAAAAAGAAAAGAAAAAGAATCTTTTGTGCCAGACAAAGGCACAGTATCCATGTCCATTTTTAGGTGATTCTATTCAGACAAGTTCTCAAATGACTCCTGCTTATCAGTGGACATGGTCTCTAGTACCCACTTGTTCACCATGTTATCTCAAGGCTCTTAACCAAAGGATGATCTATAAATTGTCCCTCTTTGGGACAATATGCTCAGCTTTGAACATAAAACATAAATCCATTGCTTTGGGACAAGAAGCCCACTTATAAATGCTGTCAAGGTGACCAACTTTGCAGACCCAGACCAGCATGGATGTCCATGTGGCGTCCTAGTTACAAGGTGAAGAATGGTTGCTGTCTATTTGCCAGCACAATTACAAGCAATCTTTCTCCATGTGCTTGTTGAAAGTAGATTGGCCCAGTAGATATGCCCAGCTGACACCATTAGTGCACATAGCATTTTGAGGCTCTCTATTACACAGTCACATTCTCTCTGTACAGAAACCTACTGGTGTAACATTTCTAGAAGTGAAGGGAGGGGAGACTTCACTATGAGAGAATTCTAGGAGAACAGAGACGATACCCAGAGAGAGTCCCATCCCACTGGAGTTAGGTGTTTCACTAAAACATAGTGTCTCCCCTACCCTCCCTGCCACCTCAGGGAAACACGAGTAAGGGAGTGGGGAGCTACAGAAACAGATTCTGTGAAATGAACTAAGCAGATTGCTCTAAAGGAAATGACACTGGGCTTAAAGGAACTCCATTTCAAATTAAAATGAAAAACAAATGTGTGAGCAGGGAAAACTTAATGAGCAAAAGGAAGTGAATAAAGACAGAACTCCTAACAAGAAGGCTGAATCATCAGAGAAAGTGCATCAGAGAAAGTACTTGGGGATATAATTGTGTCCATTGTGCTCTCTGCCTCTTGGTCCTGTTCCCTGAGAGACAGCTCTATGGTGTCTGTTCACTTACTTTCTCTGGAATCGGACCACAGGATCGGCCAGGAGGTCAGTGACGTCCAGCTTTCTCCCCTTCTCGATGACATCCCGATGCTTCCGAACAAACAGCCACCCAATGTGGGAGAAGAAGAAGCCCCGGCGGGCGTTGTGGGGATCAGCATCAGTCTCTGAGTACTTGTGGTGGACTCGGTGGTCCCTGGACCACTCGAAGATGTCATTCTGCAGAAAGATTGCAGACTCTAAGTAAAGAGACAAAGTACCCTGGCACTTTCTTGAAAGCATCTTAGCCTCCCCCTGCCCACCCCCCATCCTCACCACTGACTTTTACTTTACTCCCATCGTCAACCTTAAGTTCAATCCCTGGGGTTGGTCTCGGGAGGTATTCATAAAAATGAGAGTAAAACCTTACTTAGTAGGGATCTTAGCTTGTGTTTAGGATGTGTCCACTGCAGAAGGTTCAGTCTTGTTGAGTGAACTAGGGGGGAAACCTAAAAGAACAGTTCTGGTGAAGGCTGTTGAAGTCTTCTGGGAGATCATTCATATCAAAAAAAAAGAGAGATCAGGATAAAGTCTTGGTTGTCAAAGGAGAGGGCAACCTTGAATATGACAAGGTGTTGGTTCTTGACCTGGACCTCTCTGCCCTCAAACCCACTCTTAAACAACCTTGATGTCCAACTTAATGGAGGCCAGGAAGCCAGTAAGGAAAAACTGAAAGAGCTACTTCACTAAATCTCTGTCAAATACCAAGGTACAAATAATATTGTTTGAGGACTGCTATAACAGTGTGCCACAGAAAGGGAGGGGAGGTGACTTTGGCTCCTGGAAGAATCTGGTATATCTGGCCATATCCACCAAGTGAAGCAGCAACAAAGCCTGAGGGGCAGGCAACGCTGGCTAGATACCAAGAGAGGCTCTGCTGCTCAAGGAAGGAGACTCACCAGAGTCCAGCAGATTCTGACAAACTCACAGACAGGGAGAGGCTCAGGCACACTTGGAAGACACACCCTGTTGACCTTCTTGTTATGGGACAGGGGAAGGTGTCAGGGGGCTGGAGGTCCTGCGTGAGCCACCAGGGGCCAGACCAATAGTGTGTAGGCTGGTATTATTAATGAAACCTTACCTACAGCCATGGGCCAGTGAAATCTAGAGACTTCCCATTTGTGTTCAGTTTTGTTTTTAAAATTTTGAGAAGGCAAATTAGGTTGGAAGTAACTGCTTTTGATAGGAAAATTAACCGGAAAATAAAAATAACTTTATATAGTATATAGGCCCTCTTTTGAAAGAAGTTGTAATAATGTATCAAAATACCATACAATTGAGTACTTAGTTGTATTTTTATTAAGAATCTGCTATTTCACAGATATTGGATTCATCCTGCTGATGAGAAGAAAGGGAACTATTTTATTCTCAAAGTTCTAACAATTCTTTTCATCAAAATAGGTTCATTGATTGGGTTTTGGTTTCTTTGGCATACCCAGTGCTACCAGAAGACTACTCAACTGTGTGCATCCTATAACACCACTGAAAACTTAAAAAGATTTTATTTATTTATAGAAAGGGGGAAGGGAGGGATAAAGAGAGGGAGAGGAACACTGATGTGTGAGACAAACATGAATAAGTTCCCTCTCCCAAGCCCCCGGCCGAGGACACCCAGGTATATACCCTGACCAGGAATCAAATCTGTGGCCTTTTGCTTTTGGGGACAATGCCCAACCCACTGAGCCACACCAGTCAGGCTGAAAACTTTTAAATTTGCTTAATCCTTGGGTAATGGGTCAGAGAGAGGAGAGGTAGAAAGACCTTAAGAAATAATGCTCAGCTTAAATATAAAAGAGAAAATAGGTGTTTAGCAGTTTGTTTAAGGCAAAAATCATAGTCTGGCTTACTGTGATAAGAAAAAAGCCTTTGGATTTTACATGTATGTAAACACAGTGGGCTGAAAAAGTGAATGCATTTATTATTTATAATCTCAGAATGTATAGTTGGAAAGGGATTTTAAAAGTCAGTCAAGATCACAGCAGCCCAGAATAATTTATTCCTTTTGCATTAGTTTATTGCTTTTGTTGCAATGCTCATCTGAACATAGGAAGAAAGAGAACACTCTTCCCAGTTCACAGATGGCAATATTAAGGCTTATAAGACAACCACATAAGTTCATCTACTAAGTGCAAATAGTAATGGAACAAAATGGTGTTTCTTTATTCCTTAGTTCATGCTCCTTTCAATGAGCTATTTCCCTTATTCTCCAAATTTGGTGGTCAGGAGGTGGGAGTCTTAAAAAAAAAAAACAACTCTCATTTTTTTCATGTTAAAAGATTATGTTGATACTTTAATTTAATACAGTGCAATTTTGTAACTCTAAATGGTGAGTCCCAGAGGGCTAGAAACATTCTCACAAAATTAAGCATAATGATGACAATAACAATGACGACAACAACAAAAGAATGATGATAAAGACAAGATGGAACAGATAAATTTATTTATTTTGATTCCTTTTACCTGGGTACATTCCTGAAAGAAGCCACTTTGACTGCAACAGTGGAAAGAAGCAAGGGTTTTGGCCACATTCCAAATAATTGAGCAAAAAATCAAGCCAAAAATATTAAGACTTTTTAAAATCCTTTACTGCTTTGTTTTTAACTCCAAAGCTGAGTCCAGTGAAAAATTGGTTCAAAGAACAAGATGTAAGCCAACAATGGGGCAGAGAGGGAAAAGACTCATATGTTCACCCAGCGGCCTTTTTCTTCCAATTCATCTGCCTTTTGCTTCTATCCCGCAGTGACTAGGAGTGGGAGCGATCTGTGAACACCATTTGTGTCTGACAAAAAGCTGTGTGTACCTAAGTGTGTCTGATACAGTCAATATGTACAGAAGGGGGAGCTGAGGGATGACGAGGAGGGAGAGATGGCTAAGTAAACCTCAGGAGGTGAGGAGTGAGAGGAAACAGCCTGCCACAGCCCCAGTAATATCCTGTCATCTCCCTTCCTTCCAGTGTTTACCTTGTGCTGATTACTCTTGTCTGGAACTGTGTGCACCACCCCATCAGCCCCGCTTCACAGAAAAGAAAAAAAAAAGTGAGGCACAAAGAGATGGTGAACTTCCATCAATGAGCTGACTCTCATGCCCTGTGTGTGCATCTGGATAGTTACGTCGATGTTGAACTCAGCAGCAACTCCTGAAACCTATAGACTCACATATTCTAACAAATCAATGAACAAATGATTCAATTTGCAACTTTGAGTTTATACTTAATGGTAGGTTCTGATAGGTCACAGTCTTAATACACAACCCCATTACTTTCAAAACTGGACATTCACCACGTTTATTGATTATTCTTGACAAAGAATTGGAGTGGTGAATGGAGCTACCTTAGTTCTGAGAGCTCTGGGCATAACTGAGGCACAGGCAGGAAGGGGAGCAGAAGAGGAAGAGAACAAGATTAGGAGTATATAGGTGGTAGGTTTTATTATATGAGGAGCCATACCATATTCTACTTTGTGCTATCCAAGAGAAATACAATATAGGCCACATATGTAATAAAATTTTTTCTTGTAGCAATGCTTAAAAAGTGAAAAAAGATAATTTTAATAATATTCTTTACTTAGCATAATGTATTCAAAATGTCATTTCAGTATATGATTAACATAAATTACTAATGAGATATTTTACATTATATATTTGTACCAATTCTTGGAAACTGGGTGTGTATCTTTTATAGTTCTAGCACACCTCAATCTGGACTAGCCACATTTCAAGTACTCAGTAGTCAGCCACATGTGGCTAGTGACTACCATAACCCATGATATATACTGTACTTTATGTGTTATAGTTTTAAAATTTTTTAAAATAAAATAAATAAAAATTTTTAAGTTTTAAAAATTCAATGTTGCTTTTTAAAAGTTTTTAAAAGTTAATGTTGTTTACCTGTGAGTGTGAAATTGACACAAACCAGGTAAAGGGCCAATGGGCTGCACATATCAAAAGTGTTAAAATTGTTCATAAGTAACACTTAACAATTTGTTTTCTTTATCATAAGGACATTTATTTTAAGATAAACTAAGATAAAAGAAATTTACCTTAAGGAAATAATCATGGTGTGTGCAAAGACTTAACCACAAGGATGTTCACTGCAGTGAAAACATGGAGAAGCCCTAGATTTCCACATAACAGGAAATGTCTGAGTACTTGTGATACACTAATTAATTCAATACTATGTGTGTGTGTACTTAGAAAGCTTCTGGAGAGAAATAGTAAGAAAAAAGTCTTAGGGTTACCTCAAGGAAGTGAGACTGAGAGGTAGGAGCTGAGGAGAAATACTTTTACATTTTATCTTATACTCTCAAATTTTTAACAACAGCATCTGTTGGTTTTACATTAAAGAACTAGTTTATAAAAAAGGTACTATAGTATTGACATGGAGAGATGACAGGGAAAATAGTTAAGCAAAAATTAGTTTTCAAAACAGTAGGTACAATATGAACCCATTTTTAATAAAAATTTGTATTTGGGCATAGGAAAAATAAAGGAAGTATGGAAGTCAAACTGTTTATAGTGATTCTCTCTAGAAAGGGGAATGGTGGGTGATTTTTAAGTTTTTCTTTTAGTTTGTGCTTTAAATTTTTTTTTTACAATAACAAGTTTTTCTTTTGTAAAATGGGGAAACAACAATTTTTTAAAAGTTTCTATAGTCCCGAATCAACACAACCCAGCTTCCACTATCAGCCCCACATTAGGAAAAACTCTATGAAAAGTAAGATTCATTTAGTATCAAGTTATATATCTTTACATCACCCATTAGCACTAAACCAACCAATCACACCTCAACCTGTGTGACGACGCCCTTGCTTAAACCCACCCTGTGTCTTGTACCTTTAACACTTCACTCGCCATCATAGAAATATCCCTAAACAGGGTCCCTGCTGAAACTGTAGGACTGGGAATGGATTATATGGTGATTTTTCTCTATATGCACAGTCTTTTAGCATTATCTAGGACTTGAGCAAAAGTAATCAATCTTATAAATTCCACTGAAGCAGATTATAAAGCCACCCTCTCCATCAGTACTTCTCCCCAACTTCCTCTTATGAGCAGAAGGAATTCGTGAGTCTAGTCCTCTAAATGGCCAGAGGGGAAACTGTCTTTTAAAGGCCACATAATTTCCTAGTTAGCAAGATGAAGGCCAAAATGTAAACAGTATTTAGTTGGTCCCATTCAACAGATCTGAGACCAGAGTCCATCGGCTTCCCTCCAAGCCTAGCTGTAAACAGCTGTTTGCTTCTGACCAGACACCAGGCTGCTTGCTCTCTTCCCTGATCCAAATGTGTTGCTGCTTCAGGTTCCAGAAGGGAGAGTTTGCCAGGTGGCTCAAAACATAGCCAAAGGGTGAAAAAGGTGAAGGGATTAAACAGCAGCAGCAGCAACAACAACAACAACAACTCATAGACACAGACAACAGCATGGTGATTACCACAGGGAAAGGTGGGTGGGGGAGGTAGAAGAAGGTAAAGGGCCAATAAACTGTGATGGAAGGAGACTTGGCTTTGGGTGGTAAACACACAGGACAATTTATCAGATGATGTATTATGGAATCGTGCATCTGAAACCTGTATAATTTTATTAACCAATGTCACCCCAGTAAATTCAATGAAAAAATAAATAAAAGAACATGAGAAATCAGTGTAAAAGACAAAAAAATAGCCAAAGGGAATTCCACTTGTATTCATAATACACCTTTGTTTCCAATCAATAGTGAAAAAGAAACTAGAAGCACCGATGACACACATGTCAGCTTGAACAGGCAGGTTTTAGAGTAGAATGGGTGTGTCTTGTGAGTGAATGGCATCCTGTCTGGGAAGAGCCATTCCATCAAGGGGGTCAAAGAGAGAAAGACATGGCTGTCTCTACTCTCCAGGGACCATAAGGCTCATTTGAAATAGAGTTTATCTGAGTCTCTAGGGACTGAATATAACCTCATGCTGTTCAGATGCTAACATTCAATAAAAAAATTAAAAATAAAAGAATATGACAACTCAGGGTAAAAGAAAAAAAAAACATAGCCAAATAGTGAAGAACATTCGGTGCTTTCCCCATTGTTCATATTAGGTCAGCACTGGTTTCCCCCACATAACACTGACAAACCATAAGAACCCAGAAAGTCCCCGAAGGACCTGCCAGCAGTCTACACCATGAGGCAAACTGTAGCCTCTGGAGAACAAGTCCCCACCTGCTGCCCAGCCTTCACGTGCCCCTTAGCGTAGAGAGTTTCAGAAGCTAGGTAAGTGCTAAAAAACTAGCTTTAGTGATTTAAGAAGTGTTTGCTGCCTGACTGGTGTGGCTCAGTTGGCTAGAGCATTGTCCCATATGCCAAAAGGCTGTGGGTTCGATTCCCAGTCAGGACACATACCTAGCTTGCAGGTTCAATCCCCAGTTAGGGAGCCTATAAAAGGCAACCAATCGATGTTTTCCTCACACATTGGTGTTTCTCTCTTTCTTCCCCACTTCCTCTCTCTCTAAAAACAATGAAAAAATGTAAAAATGTCACCAGGTAACAATAAAAAAAGTGTTTGCCGACACTAAAAAATTGCAAAAAAGGAAAGGGATAGTTCATATTTTCTTTTATTAAATCTTACAACGAGAATATATTTGAATAAAACTTTTATTCAAATTAAAACACATTTTTAACACACATTCTAAAAATGGCTTGAGTAGTCCTTTTGGTAGACAAATTGGCTTTCTGTGAATCTTGCCAATTTGGGTTTTAGAGGGTTTTTGGTCAGTGATATGACCATTGTTCTAGTCTCCTCAGCTAGATCTCCTTCAGTCGATAAGTCAAAATTTCAGGAAAGAAAATGCCTAGAAAACAATGACACCCAGGAGCAATGGACACACCTTGCTCCCAGATTTTGGTTTTTAAACAGCATTCCCCTTGGTTTTTAAAAAGAGTCAGGACTCCGGTGAAATGGCGGGTATCAGGACTAGGGCAGGAAAAACACAAGAGGAACTGGATACACTTTGTTGTGCCAGAAAATAAGGAATTGCTCTAAAAACAATGGCAACATGTCAAAAGGGACACAGGAGCCCATTTGTATTGCCTTCCACTTAACAAACTGGGGTAATTTGATTAATAATTTGGGGCATCAAGATAAACAACAGTTACAGACAAAAATCTATTTAATAAATAAGAATCCAGGTTCTGGCCAAGATGGAGGTGTAGCTAGAAACCGTTTGCTTACTTGCACAACCAAAAGGAGGATAACGACCAATCTAAAATCAATAAACAACCAGAAGCACCAGAAAATCAAACTGCATGGAACTTCAACAAACAAAGAATTAAAGAAAAAATCAATCAGAACAACCAGACCAGTAAGGCGGTGGAACACAAGGGCCAGCTGGGAGTGAAAAACCTAGGCTAGGCAGTGGACCAGGTGGGTGGGGCTGGCTGCATCGAGGCTGCGTGGGCAGGGCTGACTTAAGGGGAATCTGAGACTCAGAATTGATATGGCGGTTGCTATGGTGGGAGAAACTCCCAGTCTCACATGAGAGTCCATCTGAAAGTGGGCTAGGGAGAAGCAGATAAGCTGCACGGTTCCCTCTCTGGCCCCTCCCCTCCACGCAGAGCCATATGCAGCAAGGAACGTTGCCCTGCCTGGGTGAATACCTAAGGCCCTGCCCCCTTACAACTTATCAGGGTGTAAAGACAAAGAAATGTGGCCCAATGAAAAAACAGAGCAAAACTTCAGAAAGAGAGCTAAGCAATGAGGAAATAGCCAACCTATCTGGTGGAGAATTTAAAGCCCTGGCAATCAAAATGCTCACAGATCTGATTGAGCTTGGTCAAAAAACAAAAAACAAATAAAAGACACCCAAAGTGAAATAAAGCAAAATATTCAGGGAACTAACAGTGACAGGAAGGAAACCAGGACTTAAAGCAACAATTTGGAACAAAAGGAAGAAATAAACATCCAACTGGAACAAAATGAAGAAACAAGAATTCAAAAAAGTGAAGACAGTCTTACAAACCTCTGGGACAACCTAGAAAGTTCCAATATCTGAATGACAGGGCTGCCAGAAGGAGAAGAACAACAGCAAGATATTGAAAACTTATTTGAACAAATAATGAAGAAAAAGTTCCCCAATCTGGTGAAGGAAATAGACTTCCAGGAAGTCCAGGAAGCCCAGAGAGTCCTAAAGAAGTTGGACCCAAAAAAGAACACACTAGGGCACATCATCATTAAGTTACTTAAGATTAAGGACAAAGAGAGAACCCTAAAATCAGCAAGAGGAAAGGAGAGAGTTACCTACAAAGGAGTGCCCATAAGACTATCAGCTGGTTTCTCAAAAGGAACTTTGCAGGCAAGAAGGGGCTGGAAAGAAGTGTTCCAAGTCATGAAAGACAAGGACCTACATCCAAGATTGCTCTATCCAGCAAAGCTTTCATTTAGAATGGAAGGGCAGATAAAGTGTTTCCCAGATAAGGTCAAGTTAAAGGAGTTCATCATCACCAAGCCCTTATCATATGAAATATTAAAGGGACTTATCTAGGAAAAAGAAGATCAAAACCATGAACAGTAAAATGACAAACTCACAACTATCAACAAATGAACCAACTATGAACAACTAGGCAAACGACTAGAACAGGAACAGAATCAGAGAAATGGACATCACATGGAGGGATTTCAGTGGGGAGTGGGAAGGGAAGAATAGGGGGGAAAAGTAAGGGGGAAAAAGAAGCATAATTAGTAGGCATAAAATAGATGGGGAGAGATAAAAAACAGTATAGGAAACCGAGGACTTAAAGAATTTACATGTACAACCATGGTCATGAATTAAGAGGGGGGGATGCTGGAGGGTGGGGGACAGGGCAGGGGGGGATAAAAGGAAAAAAAATTGGGAAAACTGTAATAGCATAATCAATAAAAATACTTGAAAAAAGGAAAAAAATGATCGATGAGTCTATAGTAAATACATACATACATATATACATATGTGAAATGCCAATCAACAAAGGTAGAAAATTGTCCTGGCTGGTGTGTCTCAGTGGATTGATTGCCAGCCTGTAAATCAAAGGCTTGCTGGTTTGATTCCCAGCCAGGGCACATTCCTCAGCTGCAGGCCAGGTCCCCGGTAGGGGGCATGCAAGGGGCAATCACATGTGGATGTTTCTTTCCCTCTCTTTTTCCCTCCCTTCCCCGCTCTAAAAATAAATAAATAAAATCTTTTTTAAAAATCTAGAAGAAATTATATAGAGTTAGGAAATCATCATTTAGCAGGTGTCATGGCAATAACTGATTCAAGCAAGAATTACCAATGTATGCTAAAACTACTGGGTAAAAGGTCGATGAAGAAAAGTATTTACATAGGCTCACAGTATCTCAGCATAAATTATTCATTAATTTCAAGGGGGAATATTGTAATCTTACACTGAGAAACCAGGTAGACACCTCTTTAAACAAGTGATCAAAGTTCACAGCACCAATAATATCACAAAGTGATAATCATGTGCCTCTTGTTTTATGCTCAGGACACAAGATCATTAATGTAGCATTCCTGCCAAAATGCACAATCTGTGTAGTTATGAAGAAATGTGAACAAACTAAAAATGAGGAGCATTCTACAAAATAAGTGGTCTGTACATTTCAAAAATGTCAATGTCATAAAATCAAAGAAAGATTGGCAAATTATTTCAGATGAAACAAGAATAAAGAGACATTATAAATGGTAATAGGATCCTGAATTGGTTTCTGGACTAGGCTCCTGGCTAAGGTATTATATCAACATTAAATTTTCTGATTTGGTACATGTACTGTGTTCATGTGAAATGTCTTTCCTATTAGAATATACACACTGAAGTATTTGGGGGTGAAGAGGCATGGTATTTATAACTTATAAAAATAAATAGGAGAATGTATACACATATGGAGAGAAAAAGAGAATAAAAAAGCAAATGAGGCAATATATTAACAATTAGTGAATTTGAGTGAAGGTATACAAGAGTTCTTCATGGTATTTTTGCAACATTTTGTAAATTTGAAGTTATTTAAAAATAAAAAGTTAGAACTAGGAAAAAAAATGTCAAGGGCATCCTTCTTGAAAAATCTCAGATTTTCCCTTTCCATTCTCCTTATTCAGGCTTTTATCAGTTGACATAGATTCCTGTAATAGCTTTTAACATCTCCTGCCTCTAGTCCTTTCCCCTCTGCGATGCATTTGGTATACTGAGACTATACTCCCCAAATACCTATCATTCTCTTGCTTATTATCTGAAAACCTCTCCATTATTACTTTTCTCATCAAGTCTAAACACTCCTTCTTGGCAAAGCACTTCAACTGGCCTAATCATTCTTATCTTTCCCATTTTATTCTTTAATTTGACAAATATTTCCTGACTGTTCATATGTGCTAGGAGATAAAGAAGGAAGAGGACAATTAAGGTTTTATCCCCAAGGAATTTATATTTTATGGAGACCAACATAAAGTAAATGAAGTTGACATTTCAGACTGGGGTTAATGTAAATGAGTATGTGGAGTAACAAGGGAGACATTGAGCAAGGCAAGGACTTTCTAATCAGGTTAAGAAGAGTCAGGTATGAGTGAGGGAGGAAGAAGGGCATTGTCTCACGTAGAGGGATGTACTTGACAGAGTCCAGGAACTAAGAGAAGTCCAGCACGTTTGGTGCATGGAGCCAGGGCAAGCGTGGCTAAAGATGAAGTGGTATAATAAAGAATACCCAACCATGTAATTAGAGAGTTGGCACTTTGGGAAGGCAAGGGGAATGGAGTCTGAGGTCAATCACATGACCAATGATTTAATCAATCACACCTGTGCAGTGAAAACTCTGGACACCGAGTGTTGGAGGAGCTTCCTGGCCAATGCGCACACTGATGCTCAGGGTGATGGCCACCCAGACTCCCCAGACAGAGGGCGAGGAAGCTGTGTGTGAGGGATCGTCTCACACCCTGTCCGATGTGTTGGTCCTGATTTGTGTTCTTTATAATAAAACTGTAATAGTAAGTATAACTTTCTTGAGTTCTGTGAGTTGTTCTTCCAAATTACTAAACCTGAAGAACTGTGGGAACCTCTAAATTTGTAGCTGGTCAGTACAAGGTACAGGGGGCACAGAGACCCTATTGTGGCTGGCATCTGAAGCAGGGGCAGTCACATAAGGGCAGGATGCACCGAGGCTTTAACTTGTGGGATCTGACACTCGTCTGAGTGGTTAGTGTCAGAACTGTAAGGAAGGACGCCCACTTGGGGCAGAAATTGCACTGGTGAGCAAAAGCCTGATCATGCAGGGCCTCCTAGGCCACAATAAAAAGGCTAGATTTCATTCCAAATGCAACATTAAGCCACTGAAAGGTTTTTTATTTTTGTCAAATGGTGGTTTAATTTTCAATAAGCTCTGTCTGGCTGCAGTATGGAAAGAGGCAAGTGTTGAAGGAGGAAGACCAGTTTATGAGGCTTGTGCAATAATCTAGGCAAGAAATGATCATGGCTTGGATTTGAGGATGGTAGAGATGAGAGGAGCACAGGTTCGAGGTATCATTTAGCAGTAGAAAAGATTGGCTGAAAGAATGGATGAGGGATGATTAGGTAAATTGAGAAACAGATGTGACACAGATTTCCAGTGGGGAAAATTAGGAAAGAAGTAGTTTCAGGGGAGAGTCACAAATTTGGCCTTGGGCACATTGATTTTGAGGATCGTGAGAGACATCTAGTGAGAGAGTAGTGCAGGTACCTGGATTTGCAACACACTACACCCCATCAGTAGCCTTCTTTATTCAGACTGATTCTGTACGATGTAGGGATCCACACAGTATGTCATGGTCATTCCTCTCTCTATACCTGTGTTCAAGTGTTTCCCTCCTTCTTCCTTTTTACCTTTCAAGTTTCAACTAAAAACCCTCCTTCTGCATTAGGCTTTATCCTCATACCATATTCACATCTCTGCAGCCACAAGAGTCAGTATGAAGCTTCTGAGCAATTTAATCCATACTGTTTTATGAAGCTCCCTACTAATTACACCTAAGTCTAACCAGATCTATCAGATCGTAAGCTCCTCACGACAAGGGCCATTTCTTATGCATCTCCCGTGTTCCTCACAAGTGGTTTATGCATCTTTACATACAAAGAGAATTAACCAGCAGATTTACACAAAAAGCTACAGAAGAGTCTATAGGCCCTGATTAGTGTGGCTCAGTGAGTTGGATGTTGTCCCACAAACCAAAAATGGCCAGTTCAATACCCAGTCAGGGCACATGACTGGATTGTAGACCAGGTCCCTGAATGGGGGCGTGTGAGATGCAACCAATTGATGTTTCTCTCCCTCTCTTTCTCCCTCCCTTCATTTCTCTCTAAAAGTAAATAAATAGCCCTGGCTGATGTAACTCAGTTGCTTGGGTGCTGTCCTGTAGAACAAAGGATCACCACTTCCACTCCAGTCAGGATACATGCCTGGGTTGTGGGCCCGGCCCCCAGTTGGGGCACGTGTGAGAGGCAGCTAATCAATGTTTTTCACATCAATGTTTCTCTCTCTCTTTCTCCCTCACTTCCTCTCTCTCTCTAAAAAAAAAATAATAAAATAATTTTAAAAATAAAAATAAATAAAATCTTTTTAAAATGAGTCAACAGAAGACGAAAATGATCAGATGTGTCTGCCTTTTATATGTTTTTAAAGGCAAGACTACAAATTTCAGACTTTGGTCAAGGTGTAGGTGTAGGTAAATATGCCTCGCCTTCTTGCACAAATATAGCAAAAAATACAACTAGAATACAAAACAAATATCACCCAGAATTGTCAGAAAATCAAGCTATGTGGAAGATTTAAAGATTTAAAGAAGCCACATTCATCCAGAAGGGTAGGAGGGGCAGGGCGATGGAGAGGTGTGGAGAAGTTGAGAGGTGCCAAGAAAGGAAAGGTCAGTCTGACATCCAGGTGTGGTGGATAAAAATTAAGAGGGATCACTTGGGACAAGGGATGTTAGCCCCAGACCAGACGACCTAGCCCAGGGTTTTAGAGTCAGGAAGGTAAGTCCTGATGAGTTATGTCTATAAAAACCAGTGGGGACTGGAGTTGGGGAAGAAACTGAGAGATTCTCAAGAGACTCCTCTTAAAGGGCCTACAATGGACTTAAGGACTCATGCAGACCAACTCCCTCTGGGATTCAGCACCAGGGTAATAGCTGGAAGGGCACCAGTGGCATATGGTGAGAAAGTGAAGTGATTAGCAACAGAGAGGGTGCCAGGAGACAGCTTCCTGCTAGGCAAAACTCCAGAGGCCAGGCTATGGCATTGTCCTCTCTCTGAGCCCTCGCCCACACAGTGCCACAGAGCAGTGACAACAGTTGCCCCACCCTGGCAGTTACCTAAAGCTCCACACCATACAACTTACAGGTGCACATTTCTACAATAGGTCACGCTACTAAGAGAGTCAAAGCAGCTCTACCTAATACACAGAAATAAACACAGGGAGACTGCCAAAATGAAGAGACAAAGAAATATGGCCCAAATGAAAGAACAGAACAAAACTCCAGAAAAAGAACTAAACAAAATGGAGATAAGCAACCTAACACATGCACAGTTCAAAACAGTGATTATCAAGATGATCTAGGAACTCCTTGGGTACTTCAACAGCATAAAAAAAGACCCAGACAGAAATGAAGGTTGCATTAAGTGAAATAAAGAAAAATCTACAGGGAACGGACAGTTCCCTGTAGAGGGGATGAAACTGAAAATAAAATCAATGATTTGAAACATAAGGATGCAAAAAGCATTGAGTCAGAACAGCAGAAGGAAAAAAGAATTTTAAAAAAAGAGGATAGGCTGAGGAACCTCTGGGACAACTTTAAATGTACCAACATCTGAATCATAAGGGTGCCAAAAGGAGAAGAGGAAGAGCAAGAAATTGAAAACTTGTATAAAGAAATAATGAAAGAAACCCTAATTTGTTGAAGGAAATAGACGTACAAGTCTTGGAAGCACAGAGTCCCAAACAAGATAGACTCAAAGAGGACCACACTAAGACACAACATAATGAAAATGCTGAAGGTTAAGATAAGGAGAGAATCTTAAAAGCAACAAGAGAAAAGGGCAGTGTTACCTCCAAAGGAGTTCCCATAAGACTATCAGCTGATTTCTCAAAAGAAACCTTACAGGCTAGAAGGGACTGGCAAAGAAGTATTCAAAGTTATGAAAGGCAAGGACCTACATCCAAGATTACTCTATCCAGCAAAGCTATCATTTAGAATGGAAGAACAGATAAAGTGCTTCTCAGATAGGGTAAAATTAAAAGAGTTCATCATTACCAAGCCATTATTATATGAAATGTTAAGGGTACTTACCTAATAAAAATAAAATAAAAATGATGAACAGTAAAATGGCAATAAATTAACATCTATTAATAACTGAATCCAAATAACAAACTAAGCAAACAAGCAGTACAGGAATAGAATCATAGGAATGGAGATCATTTAGAGGGTTACCAGTTGGGAGGGGGAAGGAGGAGAATGCGGGAAGGTGCAGGGATTATGAAGCACAAATTGGTAGGCATAAAATAGACCAGAGGATGTTAAGAATAGAATAGGTATGGAGTAGCCAAAGAACTTATATGCATGACCCATGGACATGAACTAAGGCAAGAGGTACTGCTGGAAGGAATGGTGGTACTGGGTAGAGAGAGGCAAAGGGGAAAAAACTGGGACAATTGTAATAGTATAATCAATAAAATATATATTTTTAATAGAGACTACAAATTTCATCCAGTATATGAAATTCTGTAAACTTCAACATTAAAATGGTTGATTCAATGACTCCCATAGCTATTGTATCTCTGTAGCTTAATAAAAGCATGAAAAATAGCATTCCTGAATCATTCCTGTGACAAGACCTGCAGCTGGTACTACTAGGAAGTAGACAGAAGGAATGAAAAGCCTGAACTCCAATAAACAAGGACCAGAGATGAAAAACAGCTCAAGCCATCGCTGGTGTGGCTCACTTGGTTGGGTGCTGACCTGCAAAGTGAAACCTCACTGGTTGCAAGTTTGCTACCTGGTTGGGTTGAGTACAAGAGGGAATCAACCAATTGATAGTTCTCTTCCTCTCTTTCTCCCTCCCTTCCCCTCTTTCTTAAAATAAATAAATAAAATCTTTTAAAAAAGAAAAAGAAAAACAGCTCAAAATCTAATGGGGAGGAGGAGGAGAGGAAAGAGGAAGAGGAGAGGAAAAGGGGGCAGGGAGGCAACTAATGGAGGCCCCAATGTATTTGTTAGATCTAGTAGTTTTTTTAGTATCTTCATTAATGACTGGGAACACGGTGTGCACATTTTGTTAATAACATTGTTGGCTGGTACCAAATTAAGAGTTGCTGCAGACATCTTTGAGAACAGATGTATCTAAAGAGGTTAGAAATATGAACAGAAATTATCACAACGAGGTTTGATTTAGGAAAAATGCAAATGAAGGCAGCTGGGAGAGAAATCATCCAAAATGCACAATAATCAGTGGGCTGGAAAACCTAGAAAGCAGAGACGCCACAGTGTCTGGCAGGAGAGCAATGGAAAAGAATAAGCAGTGACAACTGCTACCACAGCCCAAATGGTTGGTGGTAGGTACAGGAAGAAATAGCTTGTCAAGGAATTGCTCTTCAACACAAGTTCCTTCAACCCCATAAACATGTTTGGAGATAATGTGAGAAAATAAAACAAAAATAAGAGCAGGTATTTGGGCCTTAGTTTCTTCAGTTGTTAGAAGAGCAATGTGACTTGGCTTCTAAGGAGCCCCAGCTCCAACCTCTGTGCTTCTGCGAAAGGAAGAGACTGACAGGGGAGAGCGCGGGGTGAAAGGGGTGTCCTTTCAGAGCGCTTCTGACAATCTTTACGAAAAGAAGGCAGAATGAAACATTTAGCTTGAAAATGTTTCAGAACAGCTTCCAAATTAACAGGACTACATGAGAACTCATCTTAAACAAGTGGACCTTTCTTTCAATATAGATGTGGGGCCATGTTAACAAAAAAAATCTGGGAGCTATTTGTTTAGAGGGCAAAAATACCCTCTACTTTATCAAGTATTTCTTTACATAAAGACTCTCGATGTGCTTCTAAATTATATATCTTTTTTGTTTACTAAAATGTAATCATCTTGAAGTGTCAAGGGAATACAACTGTTGTAGAAAGAGTGTAACATCTGCATAGCTTCTGCCATGTTTGTGGAGGGGAACAGGGGAGACAGACCAGCCCTATGGGTTGGTGTGTCTGAGTAGAGAACTGCTTGCTTTTCTCAGGCCACCTCAGGCTATATCACCTTTTCATTCCTTTGAGGTGATTTCACTCATCTCACCTGCTTTCACTGACCTACATCCACACCAAACAAGGAAGTGAGGCATTTTAGGAGGCTGGGGCCATGTCAATCTCTACCTTAAAAGGTATATTTTTATTGGCAAGAAGTGTAGTTAATCCTGCCAGCTAAACACAGAAAGAAAATGCCAAACTACTGTGTGCCTCCTGCAGCAGCCTCAGGAGAGTCTCTCTCTCTCTCTCTCTCTCTCTCTCTCTCTCTCTCTCTCTCTCTCTCTCTCTCTCTCTCTCTGACATATAACCTCCCACCTCCACCCAGTCATCTGTTACAGTCTCTGCCAATACTGCCAATCTGGAGTTACAGAGCGGTATGTATAACAAGAATGCTTTAATGAATCCATAAATCACCATTATCATGAGCAGAGAAGTTGCTCAAAGATGGCCAAGCTATTTGTTTTTTCCACCTGACTTCCAAATGTGCCAGGAGGGCAAAACACTATGGAAGGAGACATTGTGAAGCTTGGCATGCAAGCTGTCTTCCCAAACCACACCAGGAAGGCTTCCCAGGGCTTCAAGGTCAGGGCCACTTCTGCTGCTGCCTGTTTACACAGGAGGAGGAAACCAACATCCACCCATCCTGGAAAGAGGAAGGCAAACCTGGTTATGCCAAAGAGAGGCTGTACCTCTGAAGCTTAGGCTTGTGGTTGGAGAAGGTGGCAGACACTGAAACAGGAGGCCTGCAGTGAGCGCTGGAGCCTGTACAGACCACCTGTAAGGTTATGGATTCTGGAGCCTGCAGTAGTGCTCCGCTTGGTGTTTTGTTTTCCTAACCAATGGCTACTGCATGCTGCTGCTAACACCCCAGCCATCCTCGACAGCATTGCTTCTTGGCCAAGTCTCCCTCCTTGATGTGCATACCCGCAGAGACCCAGTGGTGGGGGCTGCGCTGCTCTACGAACCCAAATCTGGCACAAAAATCTCTGGCCTCTCATGACTATTCTGAGGCTTCCTGTGCCATTGGAACATATTAGGCTGATTAAAATATTGCAATGCTTCTCTATGGCTTTTAAAACAATACCCAAACTCCTTGCTATGCCTGACAGTCCTGCACTGGTGTGGCCCCTGTTCCCCTTTCTGACCTCTTCTGTGACCATCTCCCACACTCAAGTGGACCAGCCATACTGGCCATTCTTCTCTTCCTTGAACTCACCATCCTTGTTCTCACTTTGCTCTGGCTCCTCCTTCTGTCTGGAATGGCCTTCCTCGACTTGTTCTCTCCCTCTGGTCTCAGCTCTAATGTCACCTGTTCAGCGAGGTCTTCTCTGACTGTTCTCTCTAAAGAAGCTGCTTCTCTCTCACCCTTCATCACATCGCTGTGTTTAAATTCTTCACATCCTTTTGCTTACTTATTTATTTGCTCTCTCTCCCCCTGCAATATACAAGTACACATTGTGAGGACAGAGAGTGTCTGTCTTGTTCTCCAGTGCAAGGAGCAATGTTTAGCAAGTGTGTATTTGCCAAATGAAAGAATAAATGCACACTTTCATGCTAGGACAGGCGTTAGAGCATCAGTGAGCGGGTGATCTCTGGAGTCCAGCTACCTGCACTTGAATCCACCTTCTGTCACCTAAATCTGAATGTCCTTGGTCAGGTTATATAGTAGCCTCTTTCAACTTTACTGATATTGCCTATCATGTGAGGGCAATAACAGTATCTACTTTGTAGAGTATTGTCAGATAGCTAACGTGCTTAGTGAAATGCTGGTAGGTGGTTAGCACTCAAAAATTGTTGTTGTTTTTGTTATTTACCTGCCAAGGTTCATGGTCCGTGAGCACATGATCTACATGATATATTCACAGATCATACTGTAACTTCCACTTTCTGTCTGATTTGCAAAGAGCTTGGAGAAAGTAACTCCTACCCTTGCAACAAGAAAAAACATGCCAAACAAACTGAAAATCAACAACTCTCTTAAGTCCATCAGAGAAATGAGGTCACAGGCAAACTGCAGCCCCCAAATCTAGAAGGACACATAGCCAGCAACAGAGAATCACAGCCAACTACAAGCAGAGGCCTGGGAGCAAAAGCTGGAATGGGTAGGAATTCCTTAAACTTTAACTGATGAATTACTTTAGTTGATGAATGATTGTGGACAAGCTTGAGAATTAGAAACTCCTAGTGTGCATGGTCTTAAGGGGCTCCACACATTCATGAATTTTACCTCCAGAAGCCCCACCAAGTTCTCACCATGAATAGCTAAAGAAAACCCCCCTTGCTCTTCTGGCAGGAAAAGGAAAGACATAACCATTTTGAAATGCGAGCTCTATGGAGAGCTCTCTTTTCCTTTAGCAGGATCTGTCCTCAAGAGAAACTATCTTATCAGGGCCTATCAACTGTGTTTTACCAAAGCCTGCCTGCCTGTGGGAAGGGAAATACCCAACAGGCTCACCACCAAGACTGAAACCTAATCGTGGGACTACAGAGTCCTCCACATCAATAGGGCTCCTGCATAATAACAAGAGATTTTCAACCGAAAGAACTGAAGGCCTTAATCCCTATTTAAGAAGAAGTCTCTAGGAAAACCCAAAGACAACAGCAGAGAGACAGACATCTTTTCAGACTAAAAGTAGAGCTGAAGACCTTTCCCCACTACCACCCCCTGCCCAGCACATACCTCCTCTACAAAATAAACACAAAAAGGGAATTTCGAATGTTTCAGTTCCAATTTTTAGAAGATTGTTTTTGATGATTGAGATCTTGTTTGTAGCATCTAGCAAAAGCCCTGATGATGATCCTCAGAGCTAACCTTGCCATTTTTCCATTGTGGCCAATGGCATGACCATTCTGATGGAAGAAAGCAGAAGAGACCCTTGAAACTATCTTTAAAAACTCCGGGGGACATCACAGGGAAACTAAATCAATGGCTTTACATTAAATCAGGGATATAGGTCAAAACCCTAGACTGGCAGATCACAGCACATTTTTATGTTTCCTGGTGGTTTTCTTCCTGAAGTTAAGTGGTCTGGATTGACTGCACTCTTTCCTTCTGACAGTTACACATTACATGGGAACTGGCCCCATGCTGATCTTACCTTTTAAATGACATTGTTTTAAAACCCCAGGCCTATGGAGCACTGACATTTCCACTGGGAAACTGTGGGAATTCTAATATCCCAGTAGACAGAAGGTCCCGTGAAGACAAGCGTGGTGGCTGTGTTTGCTAACCATTAAACCCACTCTGCTTAGCTCAGTGCCTGCCACATAGCAGGGGCTCAATAAATATTTGTGGCACTGAAAGATGTAGGCATAGTTCAAATTTGATGATTTCTAAAAATGCTTTTAAAAATTTTAATTCATTTGACAAACAATCATTGAGTGCTTTCCATATGAGAGGCACTAAAATACAGAAATGAATGAGATGGTGTGCCAATTCTAACACAGAAGAGGGGGAATGATATTCACTGAGTGCCTTTGGATACTTCACAATCTGGGTACTTTTTATTCCTTATTTCATCCTCCCAACAACTCTGTGAGGTAAGTATTATTACCCTGCCCCTTTGCTTATAAAGGAACAGAGGATTGCACAAAGGCCCAGATTTAGCAAATGGCAGAGCCAAGAATTTATTTCAGAACCTGGGTCTACAATGTACTTTCTCCCCAAAGTAAATTTAAAATCACCATGAGATGTTCTATTATGGGATGTTTTGTTAAGGAAACTTATGTTCTCAAAAATTGAGTTATTAACAAAATTTCACTGGGAAAAAAGGTTTATGCTCTCAATTTCAAGTTATTGATGTTGGGAAAAATTCCAATAATAGTGGTGCTTTATAACCATACAAGCGTGTAATTGGAGGCTAAAAATAATAAATTGTTTGAACAAAATAAATGAAAATTACTGAATTAAGTCCTAAATAGCATATAAGATCTAAGTCAATGAGTTTCTAAATTATCATTACTGTAACTTCTTGTCATGATGAACAGAGCACAACACTGAACCAAGATGGCTGAAGTCAAAATGAAGTGCGGTGCAGGTCACGGTGCCGGTGGTGAACAAAGCACACAACCAGGAGGCTGCCAGCTACTCCTCTGCGCACAACAGCTTTTCCCCTAGGCCCCTGATTCTAATTCCCAAATGTGGCTGAATTATAACCAGTAGGTATACAGAATCTGAATTGTGTTCCCGTGGTGATTTGTTGTGTTAAATCGTATTTGCTTTCAAACTGCAGGAAGGGAAGCCTGAAACAGGGATTTGTATTCTTAGACACAAGAGCAGCTTAGAGAAATGCTTAGGGTCAGGCTGTCTTGTAGGGATGGGAAGCCCAGTGCAGAGGTGTTCACGTGACTCCCATGTCTGAGGGATCCTGGGTCACTTGTTTCCTTTGACCCTAAACCACTTTTGGGAATTGCCATTTCTTCCCCATAGGTGAAAATTCACAGGGTCTGGAATCATCTGCACTCATATATGGGCAAAAACTTTGAAAACAAGCTGTTCCCACTCACCCTGCCTGGGAAAACAGAGATCCATGATCAATCCAAAATTCTAGCAGCTCAGAAAGTGACCAAGATGCTGGGAAATGGGTAGGACTGGAATAGTCCTAAAGACACAGCCCAACCCTAGTGCAGTGGTGGTCCTGTCTGACATTTTTATATACAGATCCTTGCAATTTTTAATGGTTTCATAACAACTCTGGGAGTGAACTCACATCTGTACTTCTACAAATAAAAAAACCTGAAGATGAGTAAGTCATTCACAGATAGCAACCCTCAGACTTAAATCCTGAGTCTTCCAACGCTATATTGAATAGACCTTCCACTGCAAACTTAGAGGGTGGCCTCAGGAACGTATTTTGTACAAGTAATGGCTTTGTATCAGACCCACATTTGCCTATGCTAGAAGGTTCATTTTTTTAGTCATATAATTCGAGTACATTCTTTAACTTCATTAAGCCTTAGTTCCCTCATCTGTGAAATGGAAAGACACATAACACCTAACCCGTGGGGTTCGTGCAAGGATTAAATGCAATACACATACAGCATACTCAGCACTGAACTTGGTTCTCATTAGAGCTAGACATCTGTGGTGGGTTTCAGGGCACATTCGGGGCATGAATTCTGGAGGGAGGAATCTCCTTTCCTCCTCTGGAGTCCAGTCTGCCTTGAGCCATGAAGTACCAGGTGACATTTGATAGTATGTAAAGCTGCAAGGAGATAAAACTTGGGACAGGCAGGGAGTGCTTGGGGCCTGAACACTGAGCCTAGAATGTACGTGGAGGAATGTCTACTCCATCCCCACCTGGAAAGCCATGGAGTTGGCGACAGCCAGAAATATCCTCAGAGGCAGCTTGGCCTTATAGGACCTGTGGCTCCACAAGCGATGGGCACCAGCTGTCACACCCAGAGCAGTCAGGAGGAAGCAGAAGTAGGCTGCAAGACACAAGCAAGGAGAATGTCAGCAGATGTCATCAAGCTTTTAAATACCCCATACCCATGTGAAATGGTATCAGGGGAAGAATCTGCAATGTGGATTATCAGTAATTTGGGGAAAATGCAGACTTTTTATTGATTTGTAGATTTCTAGTACCAGACAGAAGCAGAGAGAATTTTCCCAAGAAACACTGACTTTTGAACATCATTTTTTCTACATCAAACAAATCTTTTACTTGCTAAGATTTCTTGCCAGTCTTGATGCAAAAATTGCAACTATATTAGTGTGCATTTATAATTCAGTCTTACAGGTCCACTGTTGTTGTGGTTGAGATTGCTCTCTCTGTTGCCTCTTAATTGGCATCCATGAGTTAGATGAGTTATATGAAGAGCATATTTCCAAATCTAATGTGCCCATTAGATGGCTCCACATTATCATGGCTCCACAGACCTTGGTTTGGAGGAAATCAGGCCAGATCAAAAAGCAAAGAAGTCTGGCTCAAGACCAGTAAGAGAAAACTGACATCAGGGACAACTGAGATTTGTCTTCTAGAGATCCTCACTTAAACCATCACTATGATGAGGGATGGCAAAGATGGCCAGATGAGGAATTTTTTAAAAGCCAACCTACAGTGGAGCTTATTATTATCTCTAACCCTAGCCACATGTGTTATTTTACAATTTCACTCATTTTACAGTTGAGGAACTGGATTTCTGAGAGTTGAATCCTGCATATCAACCCAAGTTAGCTTGGTTCTAAAGTCTATGCCAGAGACCCCATGCCACCTACAGGTGGTAGTGGTGATTTGCTCTGTGTATGGAGACTTGGAAGAAGTTCTAAGAGTATGGTAGAAAGTGGACACAGAGGGACCCAAAAAATCATGATTCCTGAGTTATTACAACTACCATAGTGATTTTCAAGCAATGTGCCCATGTAAGACTAAATGTCTTCCTAGGATTATCTTATTAAAACACATCGAACAATCCCACTGGGTTTGTATTATTATTAGCCCCATTCTACAGATGAGAAATTAGAGGCTTAAAGAAGTGAACTAATTTCCCAATGTCACAAAGCTAGGGGGTGTCTTTGCTAAGAGTCAAACCCAACTCTGTCTGAACCAAAAACTGAGTTCCCACCCTCTACACTCCCTTTTGCTTCTGGGAGACATCAGGTGCATTTTACCTTTACTTCTCTACACCTGACTGTCATCCTAAGCATTGGATCCCAATCTAAATTTAGAAGTGAGCTGCCTCCTTACTTGGGGGTAGAGCCCTAAACCAGGCTATAAGTAGGTAGAATGAGGCAGTTTTATTCTACATCATTGCTTCTAGCAATAAGCACATTCAGGGCCCTCCATAAAGAATTGCCAAAGAACAAGTGATGAGCTGTGAGTATATCCCCGAGCAACTGTAAATGGTCCCAGATCAGGATCAGTTCCCTACAGGGAGCCCACTGTAGTACTTCCGTGGAAGAATTACTAGGGTAACTTCAGTCTCTATATACACATTGAAAGGGAGCACAATATTACTTCCTCCAAAAGCCATGTCTGGCTGATCTTGATCTCAATCCATGATCAAGATCTAAGAACCCATGTGTCTAAGCACACTAAGATGGCGCTAAGATAAGTCTCTGAATACATGTGGTTTTCATAAACCTGACAAATCATTCCTTATTGAAAGGTTAAAAACAAAAATCAACAACGTGCTTATAAGTCACAGAAGGTGGTAGGAAAGAGAAAGCTCTGGCCTGCTTTGTTAATACACTTTAACCTTGGCCTAAACCCATGAACTGCACAGCTACTTCCCATGTCATCCTTGGCCTTCATGTCTCTGTCACTAATTTTTTCTCAACTGTCAAGTAGTTACGGAACAAGTGAAATCAATACAGGCAAAATTCAATGTAACCCTATTTTGCTAGTGGGCTAAGACACTGGGCCTTGGGTGCAATGAAATGAATACTAAGACTCCAGGAAAAAGATTGGCCAAAAAAAATTCCTCCAATTCATGGTTTCCAGGCAGAGCCTTACCATAGATGATGGCACTGTCTTTTCCTTTTTGGAATCTTGACTATTTCAGGGACCATTTACATGGTTGGTCTGTCTATACCTGGGGGGAGGGGCACTGACAATGGGCTTGAGTCAGAGCCTGCACTGAGCAGTAGTTTTCCATGGTCCTTCTTCTGGCCTGGCTTAGTATCCCATCTTCCTGGCATTGGGACTAAGGGCCTGACCCAACCCTTCTTTCTCTTCCCACTGAAAAACTAAAGGTCACATTCAGAGGCACTATCGCAAGTCAGGAATGAGGTCAGGAAAGGGAGACGCAGAGATGATGGAGATGCCAGCAAGAGTGTCAGAGAGAGAGCTGCCTGAATGGAGCCACCATCTGCAGGCCCTGGAGCTCTGTGTTTCTTCTTTGATCCTGTGAGACTCCCCAGTAGTTCCCTAGTTTATGTGAAATAACAGATTCTCTTTTCTTGTATTCTTTTGTACTCCTGTATTTTCTTGTTTCTTTTCATTGGCACTGGATTCTGATATTAAAATTCTGCAGAACTTCTAAGGAAGAAAGCAACCTTCTGGTCATAGCCAAAATGAGGATAAACTGCAAAAACCTTGGTTTGGGTATGAGAATTTATCAGCTGTTCCATTAACAGGACTCAGTTTTCCAATTTTGATAAGGCTAATTTGAGAGGTTCCTAACTTCTCTTCTATGATCTTTGTAGGGATTAACATCCAAACTAGTTTTTGATAGATGCTAGGCAACTGGCTCTGAAGTGGTAAAGTATTCAGACACAGAACTGATAACTTTGAAAAAGAAAAAGGAGCAATTAGCAGTGTTAACAGCTCACAGAGAAAGGAGATAGATCAACAGAAATCAAATTCACAAAATTACAGAACACTGGGCAAGTACAGATGATCCCTAACTAGTGATGGTTTGATTTAACAATTTCTAGACTTTATGATGATGCAAAAGTGATATGCACTCAGTAGAAATTGTACTTCAAATTTTGATCTTTTCCTGGATTAGTGATATGTGGTACAGTACTCCCCCATGATGCTGGGCAGAGGTAGTGAGCCACAGCTCCCAGTCAGGCACACGATCACAGATTACAAGGATAAACAATCAACACAGTGTATAGTGTTGCCAGTAGCTTCTGGATTTTTATTTTTGCTTTTGTACCCCATCAAGTCTACCCAATACCTGTCTGTGTCTTCTTCTTCTGGTGAGAAAAGAAAGGCAATTACTATTGAGGTGAAACTCAAGATATTTGCCCAACTGTAGGCTAATGTAAGGGCTCTGAACACATTTAAGATAGGTTAGGCCAAGCTATGATGTTCAGTAGGTTAGGTGTACTAAATGCATTTTTGATTTAACAATATTTTCAACTTATGAAGGATTTATTGGGTCGTAACCCCGTCTTAAGTCAATGAGTATCTGTGTATGGGCCTGAATGCAAATGAGTCACTGATTCTGGTTAGCTCAAGCCAAAAAGAAACATATTATAAAGATATTGAATAATCTACAAAACTCATGGGAGAGTTGCAGGACAGTTTTGGTGCAGCCACCAAGGTGGCCCCAAAGCACCCCACCTCCTGGTAGTCATAGTCTTATGTAATCTCCTCCCGTTGAATAACTTCCTTCTAACCAAAAGAATATAGCCACATTGACTTCCAGCCAAGAAGGAGGCGTAGGTGGATATGCATTGCTTCCTTACACAACCAAAAGAAGGACAACAATCAATTTAAAAACAAAAACTGCCAGAAAATCAAACTGTATGGAAATCTGACAAATAAGGAGTTTAAGAAGAAACATTCATCCAGACTGATAGGATAGGTGGAGACAGGCAGTCGGGGTGGAGAGGATGTGTGGAAAGGCCACAGCTGGCGGACTGGGTGGTCCCACATTCACGTGCATGTAAACCAGGAATAACAATTCGGGAGTGAGACAGACCACGCAACCCAGGGTTCCAGCGTAGGAAAGTAAAGCATTAAAACCTCTGGTTGTAAAAACCTGTGGGGGGTTCAGGGGTGGGATAATTCCCAGTCTCACAGGAGAGTCTATAGGAGGGACCCATGGAGTCCTAGAACGTACACAAACCTACCCACCCGGAATCAGCACCAGAAGGGCCCAATTCCCTTGTGGGTAGCAAGGGATGTGTCTGAAAGTAGGGGTGAGAGCCGAGCAAGCAGCATTGTTCCCTTTCTGTCCCCTCCCCTACATATAGCACCACAACACAATGAAGTGGGTTGCCCTGCCCTGGTGAATACCCAAGGCTCCACCCCTTACAACGTAACAGGTATGCTGAGACAAAGAAATATGGCCCAAATGAAAGAACAGATCAGAGATCCAGAAGAAGAGCTAAGTGATGATGAGATAGTCAACCTATCAGATGCAGAGCTCAAAACACTGGTAATAAAGTTACTCATAAAAATGATTGAGTACAGATGCAAAATAAAGGAAAAAGTGAAGGCTATACAAAATGAAATACAGCAAAATATATAGGGAACCAATAGTGAAGAGAAGGAAACCGGGACTCAAATCAACAATTTGGAACAAAAGGAAGAAATAAACAATCAACCAGAAGAGAATGAAGAAATAAGAATTTAAAAAAATGAGGAGAGGCTTAGGAACCTCTGGGACAATGTTAACATTTCAACATCTAAATCATAGGGATGCCAGAAGGAGGAAAGGAAGAGCAAGAAGTTGAAAACTTATTTGTGAAAATAATGAAGGAGAACTACCCCAATCTGGTGAAGGAAATGGATTTCTAGGAAGTCCAGGAAGCTCAGAGAGTCCTAAAGAAGTTGGACCCAAGAAGGAACTCACCAAAATACCTCATAATTAAATTACCCAAGATGAAAGATAAGGAGAGAATCTTAAAAAGTGGAGAAACAGAGACAATTACCTACAGAGGAGTTCCCATAAGACCATTAGCTGACTTCTCAAAAGAAACCTTGCAGGAAAGAAGTATTTGAAGTCATGAAAGGCAAGGACCTACAACCAAGTTTACTCTATCCAGCAAAGCTGTCATTTAGAATGGAAGGGTACATAAAGTGCTCCCCAGATAAGGTCAAGTTAAAGGAGTTCATCATCACCAAGCCATTATTACATGAAATGTTAAAGGGACTTATCTAAGAAAAAGATCAAAACTATGAACAGTAAAATGAGAACAAACTTACAAGTATCAACAACTGAACCTAAAAAAAACAAAAATACAAAGAAACTAAGCAAACAACCAGAACAGAAACAGAATCACAGAAACGAAGATCACATGAAGGCTTATCAGTGGGAGGGGGAGGAGGGAGAATGGGCAAAAAGGAACAGGGTATAAGAAGTATATAAATGATAGGTGCAATATAGACAGGGGGAGGTTAAGAATAGTATGGGAAATGGAGAAGCCAAAGAACTTGTATGTACAACCCATGGACATGAACTAAGGGGATGGGGAATGCTGGAAGGAGGGTGTTGCAAGGTGGAGTGGGATAAAGGGGGGAAATGGGACAACTGCAATAGCATAATCAATAAAATATATGTAAATATATATATTTAAAAGGAAAAAGAAAAAATAATATAGCTACATGGAAGGAATGCCATGTCCATTATTAGATCACAAAAGACTGTGATTTCTGTTTTGCTCGCAAATTCTCATGTAGACTTTGATCAAGTAAGGAACTGAGGGTGGACTCCACACCACAGTAAGGAAATGAGGCCCTCAGTCCGACAGTCCTCAAGGAACCAAGTCCTGCCAGCAACAATGTAAGTGAGCTTGAAAGCAGCCTCTTCCCCAGCTGAGCCTTCAAGTAAGACCATCACCTTGACCAACTCAGAATGCCTCCTGAAAGATCCTGAAGCAGAGGACCCAGCTCAGCTGCACCTGGAGTCCCACTTCACAAAAACCATGATAAAAATACATGTATGTTGTTTTATGCTGCTAATTTTGGGGTCATTTGTTCTGCAGCAATAGGTAACTAATGCAAGTCTAAAGCAGAAACCTTCCTCCAAGGAAAGGAAGGTACAGTTTAATTCCTGGTTTAAGAAAAATTTGCCATCTATAGGAACAAAAAAGAAGATTCCTATTGCCTAGAGCAGGCTGGGGGAGAGAGGAGTTTTGGGGAGCAAAGGGTGATGAAAATATTCTATACTTGATTTTGGTATTGATAGCACAATTCTGTGAATATACTATAAACCAATGTGTTGTACACTTCAAATAGATGAGTTGTATAGTATAAGTTACAGCTCTATAAAGCAGTTATTTAAAAATAACCAAATTCTTATTAGATTTTGTTATTATATATAATTTCTCAGTATACAATAAAACAGACATGTTGCAAAACAAACAAACAAAAACAAAATTCACCATTTGCCTAGGATGCCACCATAGGCATTATCAACCCTCGACACTCAGCACCACTGGATACTCATGCCACATCATGGACCCTTAGATCTTCCACAGCTGCCAAGAGGAGTCTCTGTGTGACCCTATGCCTACACCAGAATCTATCCAGACCCTAGATTCCAAGACAGAAACACCCAAATGTCCATGCTTGGAGCATAAACCCACACTCTAGCTGCCAGCAACAGAAGAGAGAGAACCTCCAAACCCCTTTGGCTTCCACAGGGGATCTAGAGCCTCCCATCTGTCCTGAGTCCCCAGTTGCAGCAGTGTTGAGAGGATGATTGTGGTGACGCCCTCTGAACCACACAACTAGAGAACACTCCTGGAGAAATGCTAAGAACCAAAAGTTAAAACTCCCTTAATTCTGGACCTGATCAGAGAGAGAGAGATGGACAGCTCCTTTCAAGATCCATCCCTGAGAACTACACACAAAAAAACAATTGGCAGAGCTCTTTAACGCTTGCTTTATTATCTGCATCTCTTCAGCCTCAGAGTGAAAACTAATTAATACCAAAGACTGGGAGCTTTTGATGTGCCAGACCCTGTTCTAAGCACTTTATACATAGTAACTCGTTGAATACTGTACTCACCTTAAGTACAGGGCATAGGTAATACTATGATCTCCATTTGACAGATGAGGGAAACAACACAAACAGGGATACAGCCAGGATATAACCTAAAGTAGGAAGAGCACATACTCTGAATACCCTGCTGGCTGCCCGACTCCCTAGATGCTGCCTGAATTCTAAAGTAAGGAGCTTGAATGCATCATGTCCTCTTAGTTAGCTCAAAACACAAGCTGAAGGTCAAAACCCTTGTTGTGTATTTTGCCTTTACCAGCTAGCAAGTTTACTTACTATAACACCTTCACCACCATTCTGCATTCAGTTCAGCCTCAGCTTGTCATAAACATGAGGACCAGGCAAGCCAAGGAAGGCTTTATGAAACAGTTTACTAAGCTACTATTATGGACCAGGCACTGAGCGCAGAACTCAGTTTGCAAGGTGATCCCACAAACGTGACCCCTTCCTTTCCAGACAGGAGTTTGAAGAGTAAATTACTTTATACATAGTAACTATGTAAATACAAAGTATGGTGAATGTTGTGGAGGGAATGAACAGAATAAGAGATGAAAAGGCGAATAATGTAGTTTTCAGAACAGAGAAGACTTGGCAGGGGAAGTAAGAATTAAGTTAACCCCTAAAGGTTGAGGAGGAACTGACAGAAAGTCTGTATCTGACCACCTCACCCCCATTAAGACGGCTACTGTAACACAACAGAAACAAAGAGAAAATAACAAGTGTTGGTGAGGATGTGGAGAAATTGGAACCTTTGCATGCTGCTAGTGGGAATGTAAAGTGATGCAGCAGCCACCATGGAAAAGTTTGGTGTCTACTCAGAAAGTTAAATATAGAATTACCGTTTAACCCATCAATTCCCCTTCTGGGTATATATACTCTATGGGGGTTCTGAAGGAATCTACCCAGAATTTGCCACCCTGGCAGGCTGAAGACAATCGTGTCTTTTATCACCCTTGAACTGCCTAAAACAATTTAGATAAAGAAAGTACCATCACCAAAGGTACCTACAAAGAGTGAAGGGCTTGGCGAGCAAGTCCTCCCTGTGTCTCACTATCTCTGCAGGGCATGGCAAACACCAGTTTTTTTCCAACTCCATGTGATTGCCTTTCTGCCTTTGAAGTCCCAGACTCTTGCCCTTTCCCCTTAGTCCCGGATGGCATATGAGCCCCAACTGCCTTTCTGCCTGCAGGTCTTCATATTCTTAATTTTTTATCCTAGTAATCGGTCTCTTATGCTAATTTAACTATTAGGCCAGCCAAAGAACCTAGAAGGAAAATGTTTCCTCCCCAACAACCCCAAAGAATTGAAAGCAGGGACTCAGACACCCATTCACCCATGTTCATAGCAGCACTATTCACAACAGCCAAATGTGAAAGCAACCGAATGCGCATCAACAGACGAATGAATACACAAGTGTAGAGTCTATATACAATGGAACGTTATGTGAACAGCAAGTGGAATGGAGTTCTGATACATGCCATAGAACCTGGATGCACCATGAAAACATTCTGCTAAATGAAATCAACCAGAAAACAAGACGAATATTGTATAATACCACTCACACGAGGCACCTAAAATAAGCAAATTCACAGGGACGGAAAGTAGAATGGAAGTTACCAGGGGATGAAGGGGGGGATGGGAAGTTGTTCAACAGGAACAGAGTTTCCATTTGGGACGACAACAATGTTCTGAAGATGAACAGCGGTGATGGTGACACAGCGCTGAGTGTCACCGAACTGTACACTTTTAGGTTGAAGCAATAAATTTTATGTTATGTATTTTCACCACAACTTTAAAAAAAAAAATGCCTGTGTTTGAAGCCCAAGGCGAGAAGGGGAGGGGCGTCAAGAAGAGCTTCAAGGGACTTACATGCGGAGCTGGTCAAGCAAGTCTTGGGAGCCACACTGAGGAGACTGCATACTGTGCTGAGAGCCATGGGAAGCCATTAAAGGATTTTAAGCGTGGACGATTTAGAAAATGCATAGAAAGTACAGGGGGAATAACAGTCACCGCCCCAAAATGATTCTTGTTAATATTTTGCTCTAAATCCTTCTGATACTTTTGAAAACAACCTTCTTTTGTCCACTTTTGAAACCTTTGCATACATAAGACATTACAACCCTTATTATGGGAGTAAAGATAAAATATCAATATTTATGAATAGAGTGCAAAAGGAAGTTGGTTCCCTTAATTTCCTGAGCCAATGCACAGTAAAACTCCTCTTAAAAAAATGTACAGTACTTCCTAACAGAGTGTCGGAAGGGAGGCGGGAGAGGGGAGTCTACTCTCACTGAACGCCTGCCATGGACTCTCACTTTATGAATGTACCTAATCTTATTGTTTCGCTCCTATGAGGTAGATATCATGATCCCCATTTTACAGATGTGCAGAGCTGAGGCCCAGAGCCTTAAGATCTCAGAATGACACAGCTGGGGCCCATCCCCAGACCAGTCCAGCCCCAAGCCCCCTCCCCTGGTTCGTGGTTTTCAGCCCTGGCTGCACACCTGGAAATCACCTGGGATCTTAAACAGAGGCTGGGGCCCGAGGAGTGGACTGTATCAGAGGTGAGGATGGGAGAGCAGGCAACTCTCTCCATGGGTGATTCTGATGCACAAGCAGGCCTGAGAAACCACTGTCCTATACGGTACACCCTCTTTCAGACACTATCTGGTCCTATGCCCTCAATCTACGAATGGAGAAACTTAGATCCAGAGTGCTGTACTCTCTCCTAATCACCCAGAGGCCAACCTCTGTAAAGCTCCTGGTACCAGTGGGGCTCGGGGTCAGAAGAGACCAGGCTGCCCAAGTCTGGATCCTGTTCATACTTCCTTCTCAGCAATTCCTGTTGATGATGATAGCCACCCTCCAGACCCTGGACAGCAGAGCCTTTGATATCCAGGACCTCGAGGGTATAGGGAGAGGACTAGATAAGCACACAAAACTGTCTTCACGAAGGGAAGGGGAGGGGCAGAGGAAGCAGGAAGAGGCTGAATGGTCCTGGGCACTGGAGGAGGAGGGGTGAGGGGGATGGGGCTGCAGTGGGAGAAGACACCTTGTTTGGATACCTGCTTTTTGTGCCTGCTTTTTGTGTTTTGAAGGTCACTTTTGGGCACTGACCCTCTCCAATCCTTCCCAGATTTGGAAGATAGATAGGGATAAGCCAAAAGATCCATAGATGGAGAGATACAGATAGATACATATATCCATAAATGTGTATGATTGGCAATATAGCATAATGGTTAAGTGGACCTGGAATTGAACTCCTGGCATATCACTCACTTTCCAGTGTGACTTAATTTCCAAACCTTGGTTTCTTCATTCATAAGGTAAGAAAAATAGGACTTGCCTTACAACAAGAGCAAGCATAGATTTGTTGTAAAGATTAAAAGAGGTATGCAAAACACAAGCTATGCCTGGTGAGCACTGAGCATGGGCACATATTATTGTCCCTTTATGAATGCCACCCCACTGCCTCTATAAAATAGCCCTCCCCTGATAAACTCCTCGGAAGACACCCTCACTTGCATCCCTCTCAGCCCATGGTTCTCTGGGGGATGGGCAATTTTGCCTACTCCCTCATCCTGGGGACATTTAGCAAAATCTTCAGACATAATCAGTTATCACAAACCAAAACTTAAAGAGTGCTACTGGCATCTAATAGGTAAAGACCAGGGGTGCTGCTAAGCATCTTACAATGCCCAGATGCTCCCTATAATAAAGAATTATCATTACTGCCCTGACCAGTGTGGCTCAGTTGGTTGGGCATTGGCCAGCAAAGTGAAAGGTTGCAGGTTCGATTCCCGGTCAGGGCACGTGCCTGGGTTGTGAGTTCAGTCCCAAGTTAGGCACGTGTGAGAGGCAACTGATCAATGTTTCTTTCTCACATTGCTATTCCTCTCCCTTTCTTTCTCCCTTCTTCCCCTCTCTCCAATAATAAATAAAATCTTTAAAAAATTATCATATCAAAATGCCAATAGTGCCAAGATAGAGAATCCTGCTCTAATTTCTTACGAAAGTTCTTCTGGAAAGTTTCCTACTCATTCTCTCGGTGTGATTGCACCTGTCCTTGCTTCTTCATACCTTTCTGGTTTCATGGGGAGCTATAGGAGTAATTTATCTTTAAAATTATTTAATAAACAAGCTGAGAACAAAGGTCTAAGATGAAAGATCAACAGTATTTTAAGTCACTGATTCTCAAACATTGATGTGCCATACACAGCAGAAGGGGATCTTGTTTAAATGTGGGTGTTGGGCCGCACTACCAGAGATGCTGATGCGGTGGGTCTGGAGAGGGACGTGTGGGAGGGATCCAGAAATTTTGATTTTAATAAGCTCCCAGGTGCTGCTGCTGCTGCTGGTCCAGGGTCCCAGCACGTTTAGCTGACCAGCCGAGAGAGAGAGAGAGAGAGAGAGAGAGAGAGAGAGAGAAAGAGAGAGAGAAAGAGAGAATGTCTGATAAGGGGCTGCCAGTGACAGGTGAGGCCCTCCATGGTCACTCATCTCATGAAATAGTGTTTCAAAGAATTTCATTTAGCCTTCACATCTTCCCTTTAAAGGTTTGGATTTACAAAGTTAGAGATTATGAAGCAATTTATTCCTATTTCAACAATTCTCTCAAAAACAGAACATTTTCCCAGGGTCTTGGAGACTGCAGGCTGGGAAGCACAGGGCTTTTCTTTAGTAGTGAAGCCTGAATTCTACTCTACTTACAATAATCAACTCTCCTCTGCACAATCCCCACCTCCTTCCACTAAACCACCTTTGAGTGTGCCACACATGGGGGGCAGGAAGATATGTTCTCTCCGCCCACAGCATGAATCTTTAAGCTACTGCCCACATCTTCTATTCCATTTCCCTGCTCCCTTTTACAGAAAAACTTAGTAAATGGATTCTCTCTTTTTTAAAGATTTTATTTATTTTTATTTTTAGAGAGAAAAGGGAGGGAGGAAAAAGAGGGAGAGAAACATCGATGTAAGAGATATACACTGATAGGTTGCCTCTTGTGCATCCCCTACTGGGGACCTGGCCTGCAACCCCGGCATGTGCCCTGACTGGGAATCAAACCAGCAACCTTTCAGTTCTCAGGCCAGCACTCAGTATACTGAGCCACATTAGCCAGGGCATATTCTCTTAACTGCAGAATATAGTTAATAACGTCCCATTCCCTTTTAAGCTCACTCAATCAGGTTTTTGCCCTTCTTCCCTTGTCCCCACCCCCAATCAATACTGCTCTTATCCAGGTCCAGACAGAACAGATGTAGTCTCTTTACTTGTGGGCAGTCTCCAGGGGCATATTAAACAAATCTTTATGGGGGTGATGGGAACAATGAAGGAGAGGCACAGGTGCTATAAGAGTCCCCGAAAGGATGAATTCAGAGAGGCACGGCATTCCAGGAAGGAGGAATGGAGTGAGCAAAGGCATAGTTGTGTGAAGGCTTTGTGCATTCAAGCAGTGGCAAGTGATTTGGTCTGGCTCCTGGGGGGTAGGAGTGTAGGGGTAAAACGAAAGGAGAAAAACAGACAGGGACCTGACCAGAACTTATATGTGATAATAAAATGTAAGATATATTTGACATTGAGGACAATTGGGTACCACTAAAGAATTTTATATGATTAGATTTAGAATGATAGATCTGAAAGTGCTGTGGAAAACAGATTCAGTGGGTGGAACCTGGAGCAGTTTTGCTGGATATTCTCCATATGCCCCTGCAGATACACTCCCTCCCTTTTTCACACAGGACCACAGGGTCCTGGCCTCTGTGGGCTGTACCAGTGGGTCACTTCTGGTGCTGGGCTAGCTGCATCAAAATTACCTGAGGAGCTTTAAAATCTATACACATATTCAGTAGAAATGCCTTTTGACCCAGCAATTTCACTGCTGGGATTATACCCTAAGAATCCTGAAACACCAATTCAAAAGAACCTGTGCACACCAATGTTCATAGCAGCACAATTTACAATAGCCAAGTGCTGGAAGTAACCTAAGTGTCCATCAGTAAATGAACGGATCAAAAAACTATGGTACATTTATACAATGAAATACTACTTAGCAGGAAAAAAGGAGCTCCTACACTTTGTGACAGCATGGATGGAACTGGAGAGCATTATGCTAAATGAAATGAGCCAGGTAGTGAAAGACAAATACCATATGATCTCACCTATAAGTGGAACCTAACCAATAAAACAAACAAGCAAGCAAAATAGAACCAGAGACACTGAAATAAAGAACAAATTAGAGGTGTACATACTATGCCTCCTTGCACAACCAAAATTAAGGACAAAAAGATTTAGAAACAAGAAAACAACCAGAACTGATAGAAAATTGAACTGTACGGAAGTCCGACAACCATTCATCCAGACTGGTAAGAGGGGCGGAGTTGTGGCAGAAAAAAGTGGAGGGTGGTGGACTGGGGTGCACAGGTGGCAGTTAGTGGACCCCGGGCACGGGGTGGCAACAGAAGACCCAGTGAGGCCATGCAAGGTGGTGGTCCCACATTCACATGTGAAATAATCCAGGTGAAAACAGGGAGCGAAACAGACCTCACAACCCAGTGCCCCAACGCCAGGAAATAAAACCAAAAAACACCGATTGAAAACACTTGTGGGGGTTGAGGTGCCAGGAGAGACTCCCAGCCTCACAGGAGAGTTTGCTGGAGAGACCCACAAGGTCCTAGAACATATACAAGCCCATCCACATGGGAATCAGCAACAGAAGGGCCCAATTTGCTCGGGGAAAGCAGCGGAAGGGACTGGAATCTGAGAGAGCGGAGGAAACACCATTGTTCCCTCTCTGACCCTGCCCCACATACAGTGTCACAACCCAGCAACTGGGCTGCCCCACCCTGGGGAATACCTAAGGCTCCGCCTCTCACTACATAACAGCCCAGACCAGACAAAACAAAACAAAACCAAACCAAACCATAAATGGCTCAAATGGGAGAACAGATCAAAGCCCCAGAGCTAATTTATCTAAGCGACCAAGAGATAGCCAATCTATCAGATGCACAGTTCAAAGCACTTGGTGATCAGGATGCTCACAGAATTGGTTGATTTTGGTAGCAAATTACATGAACAAATGAAGGCTACAATAAGTGAAATGAAGGAAAATGCACAGGGAACCAACAGAGATGGGGAAAACTGGGACTCAAATCAATGGAGTGGACCAGAAGGAAGAAACAAACCATACAGAAAACAAGGAAGAAACAAGAATTCCAAAAAATGAGGAGAGGCTTAGGAACCTCCGGGACATCTTTAAATGTCCCAACATCCGAATTATAGGGGTACTAGAAGGGGAAGAAGAAGAGCAACAAATGGGAAACTTATTTGAACAAATAATAAAGGAGAACTTCCCCAATGTGGCAAAGGAAACAGACTTCCAGGAAGCCCAGAGAGTCCCAAAGAAGTTGGACCTAAGGAGGAACACACCAAGGCACATCATCATTAAGTTACCCAAGATTAAAATAATGAGAGAATCTTAAAAGCAGCAAGAGAAAAGAAGACAGTTACCTACAAAGGAGTTCCCATAAGACTATCAGCTGATTTCTCAAAAGAGACCTTGCAGGCAAGAAGGGGCTGGAAAGAAGTATTTGAAGTCATGAAAGGCAAGGACCTACATCCAAGATTGCTCTATCCAGCAAAGCTTTCATTTAAAATGGAAGAGCAGATAAAGTGCTTCCCAGATAAGGTCAAGTTAAAGGAGTTCATCATCACCAAGCCCTTATTATATGAAATGTTAAAGGGACTTACCTAAGAAAAAGAAGATAAAAAAATAGGACAGTAAAAAGACGGCAAACTCACAGATATTAACAACCAACCACACCTAAAACAAAAGCAAACTAAGCAAACCACTCGAACAGGAGCAGAAACACAGAAATGGAGATCACATGGAGGGTTTGCAACAGGGGAGTGGGAGGAGGAGAGAGGGAGAAAAGGTACAGAGTATAAGTAGCATAGAAGGTAAGTAGAAAATAGACAGGGGGAGGGCAAGAATAGTGTGGGAAAAGTAGAAGCTAAAGAACTTATGAAACATGGACAAGAACTAAAGGGGGGAATGTGGATGGAAGGGGGTGTGAAGGGTGGAGGGGGATGATGGGGGAGAAATGGGACAACTGCAATAGCATAATCAATAAAATATCATTTAAAATAAAAAAACTGAAAAAAAAAGTCCTGACAAGAAAAGCCAATGGCACTACTGTTGCTTTTCTGCCTGAGAGAAAAGAGCAGGGAATTAAAGTAAGAAATTGAGAGGAATGCCTCTGGGGAGGCACTGATTTCTCTCTGTCTCCATTCCTCCTCCAGAATCTCCTTATTCTCCTCACCTTCTCTTCTGACCAGAGAAGGTCCTCCTTAGGGCTCAGCATGAACTCAGTGGGTTCTGACCAAACTTCTTCTATCTAGTACCCTAAAGCCATGACAGAGCTGAAAAATGTTTGCCAGTGAGGAGTACTTGGCTCCCCCTAAGGGAAAAAAGTGACAAAACACATCTTTGCAAGGCTGTTTCTTTACCACAATAATATTTCTGCCTTAAATAGAAAAAAAAGTCAAAAATATAATAATTACCGAATTCTGTGAAGACAACACAAAATCCCCTTCAATTCTCTGATTAGTGAAAGCATCACGAGGCAGCCTGATCTAGTTCTCAAAGTCTGGCTTCAAGGCTACACAGATGGTCACACATTTTCATTCCTGCCAAGTCTTTAAGTTGCTGTGAAAAACCCAAGGCACTTTCTTTTCTTTGCAGCACAATCCAGGACCTAGTTTTCTGGTCTTCACTGTTCTGATGCATAAAATTCAACCAAATTCTAACAAGTTGCCTTAGCAAAGTGTAATTATTCATTGATTTGTTCCTCAGTAAATATGTCCAAGCACTTTCCATGTGCCAGGTTTTTTGTAAGGTACTGAGTACGGGAATGATCCCCAGCCCCCTGGAGGAGCCTCCTGACCTCCAGCAACTGGAAGTGGCAGCCCTCAGGCCATAATCAGACCATAGGATTTTTTTAAAAAACTGGGCCAACAATTAAAGATAGAGGATTTCAAATTTTAGAGTATCTATTTCTGTCTTCTCCTAAAAAAGGAAAACATCTGGCAACACCAGGCCACTTCCCTTTCCTACATGGCAACTTTCTACTGGAATTCAATGTCCCTTCCCTTTAGACAGCCATCCCCAGTCACCACCTACACACAGGTGCACTCGGAATCAACCCAGTTCGTTCACCACCTGCGGGCTCCTGACTTGGGGCATAACCCGGCTAACTTTTCCATTAGGCAGAGTGGACAGCACCAAAAGCCTACAGTATGTAACCTTCAGAAGAAAAACAAATAAATGCGATAGTAAATATATAATAATAAATCCAACCTAGGTTACAGTTGTCTTTATAACAACAGTTATAAAATATAATTTCTAATTTTTTATGGTGGAAGGGGCCCACAATGGCAAAAGTATAGGCGACCCTGAGTATAGCTGAATTATATCAACTCCTTTACTTGGAAAACTGGTGAGAGAAAAGCTTTAAGCTTTCACCTGTTTTTTTTTTTTTAATTGAATGTGTTAGGATGACAGCAGTTAATAAAATTATATGGGTTTCTGGTGTATAATTCTATAATACATCCTGTGTATATTGCAGTAATTTTCAACCAGTTTGCCACAAGAATTTTTGTAACATGCATTAGCTGACTAGTCAGGGGCACTGACCTCTTTTCCCTTACACTGTCAAATAAAAATATGACAAGAGCCAACACAATGATAGCCATCAAGTGTGAATGAATCAAAATTATACCTATTTTTTGTCAGATTGACAAAAATTGTATTTTTTCATGTGCCACAGAATTTTAGTAATTAGTTGATATGTGCCAGGAAAGGGAAAAGGTTGAAAATTGATGTTATATTGAAATGTTTGTTCACCACCCCAAGTCAGTTCTCCTTCCGTCACCATTTATCCCCCCTTTACCTTCTTCTATCTCCCCTCCCCACTTTACCCTCTGCTAATCACCATACACTTGTCTGCGTCTGTGAGGTTTTTCCCTTTTGTTTGCTTAATCCCTTCACCTTGTTCACCCAGCCCCTCGACTCCCCTCCCCTTTAACAGCTGTCAGTCTCTTTTCTGTATCTAAGAATCTGTTTCTATTTTGTTTGTTAGTTTATTTTGTTCATTAGATCCCAAATATCAGTGAAATCATGTGATAACTTTTCTTTCTCTGACTGGCTTATTTCACTTTGCATAATACTCTCCAGGTCCTTCAGTGCTGTCACAAAGGATAACATTTCCTTCTTTTTTACAGCCAAGTAGCAGTCCATTGTGTAAATGCACCACAGCTTTTTATAAAGAACTTCTAAGTTTCAACACCAAAAAAACAAACAATTCAATTTAAAAATGGGCAAAGAACCTGAACAGACAATTCCCCAAAGAGAACAAAGATGGCCAGCAGACATATGAAAAGATGTCCAACATCACTAATTATCAGAGCAATGCAAATTTAAACCACAATGAGATATCATGTCATACCTGTCAGAATGGCCATCATAAATAAATCAACAAACAACAAGTGCTGGAGAGGATGTGGAGAAAGGGAACCTTTTGCACTGTTGGTGGGAATGCAGACTGGTGTAAACACTGTGGAAAACAGTATGGAGTTTCCTCAAAATGACCCAGCAATTCTCCTTTGGGACTATATCTGAAGAAACCTAAAACACTAATTCAAAAGAATATATGCACCCCTATGCTCACAGCAGCGTTATTTACAGTAGCCAAGGTCTGGAAGCAGCCCAAGTGTACATCAGTAGATGAGTGGATAAAAAAAGCTGTGGTACATTCACCCTGTCTTTTTAGAAAGTTCGTTTTAGAAAGAACTATAATTCATTTTTAGTTGATGAGGGAAAACTTTTCTTCAGGAAGGGTACCAGCTAATAAATGTAGATTTGGGGGGAAATCACCCTTCTGTAGCCCATGGGTGTCCAGATGCCTGCCCCAACCCTTCCTTTAGGACTCAGGCACTCATTGCCCCAGTTGCTGGCACTCTTGGTACCTAACAGCTCACATCTGAGTCTCTCCAAGTATTGCCCTCCATGGACGGAAGTTTCTCAGCCCAATATTTTGCCCCCTCCCTAGGGACACCTTGTATCCAAAAGTTATTTGATAAAGGGTTTGGACCTTTGCCTCAATTTGCAACATCTCTGAAGGACCATCCAGTTCCAGAACTGCCTGCCTGCAGCAGCAGCTGAGGCCTCTATTACAACTGCATTGCAGTTCGACCTCTCTCTCTGCCCAATCCTGCTGCTCTTAGCCTCTCACAGATGCTATCAAACCCAGTCCCTGATAATCCAGCACACAAACTTCATCTCAGAATCTCTTTCCCAGAGAACCCAGCCTGAGACCCCAATATATAATGGATTATGGCAAGACTCATCAATGGATGCTGTTATGGTTGAACTGTGCCTCCGCCCCCCCAACCCCATATGTTGGAGTCTTAACTGCGTGCTGCAGAATGCCACCTTATGCGAAGATGGGGTCTTTAGCGATATCATGAAGTTCACAGGAGGGTCCCATTAGGGCCCTACTACAGTGAGTCGTAATCCCAGTTGACTGGTGAACTAATAAGAAGAGGAAATTTGGACACAGGGCCACACAGAAGGGAGACGATGTGAAGTCACACAGGGAGACAGCCACCTACAAGCCACGTAGAGAGCCCTGAACCAGCTCCTTCCATCAGAAGGAACCAACCCTGCTGACACCTTGATTTCAGATTTGTAGCCTCGAGGACTGTGAGACAATAAATTTTGGTTGCTGAAGCCACCCTGTCTGTGGTACATTGTTACTGCAGTCCAAGTATACTAATACAGATGATAAAAATCATTAGGTCAGAAGGCTGTGCGAAGCAGGATATCCCCATGGTGTCAAAGCATCACCCCCTCAGTTGCTTACTAACCGTGAAGGGGAATAGAATTTTACAATGGAGGAATCCAGCACTTAACCAAGAGATGAAACTTAGCATTAGGGACAGCGAGAGGAGGAACTGGATACTAGTTGCACTTTGATGTAATAAACATGAAGCACACTTGAGGCCTTTTTGCCAAATATGGTTAACTTTGAACTCTCAGCTTATAGAAAATAGAGGAAACAAGGAAACAACCAGACAACCCAAAATGTGGGACATTCTACAGAAAACTGGCCCAGTGTCTTAAAAAAGTCACTGTCAAAGGCAAGGTATGTTCTAAAGACATCGAGAACAAATAACAATCAAATGCAATGCAATAAGCTTCATCAAATCCTCATTCGTTAAAAAAATCAATTATAAAAGATATTTTGAAGACAACTGGTTGTCTTCAAAATTTTGACTACAAGCTAGATAATAGCATATTATTGTTATTATAATGTCCTTATTTTTAGGGTATATATGGAATTATTTAGAGATAAAGGGCCATAACATCTGCCACTTACTTTTAAATGACGAAGAAAAAGAGTTACAGATAGGTGAAGCAAACATGGTAAAATGTTAATAATTGCTAAATGTTAATAATTGCTAAGTAGTAGATATGCAGGTATTCCAGTAGTATTCTTTAAAATTCTCTGTGTTTGAAAATGTTCATATTGAAAGTTTGGGGGAAATAAATGTCACTGAATGTCAATACACAGACATTAAATTTCATCTTTCTTCTTTTGCATCACACATGAGACACCAACCAAACTTCAGAATCAGAATGCAAGGGGCCACCATGGGGAAAAAGAGGTTAAAATTTGTTTGTCTTGGCTTTATGACACCAAAGTGATTAAAGTTAAATATATGATACTTTTCCTTCCTGCCTACCAATAATTCGGCCCTAAAATAAGTGGGAAGGACAAGGTCAGACAAAAAAAATAAGGTGAAAAGATATACGCATGGCTACCTTTAGCTCTTCTCTGGTACTGAGCCTTTCTCCTCATCTGTAAAATGGAGAGAACAAAACAAATCTGAAAGGATGATTTTTAGGATTAAAGATGAGAAATGTCAGGGGTCTGACGGGCAGCAGATGGGTGATAACTGCCCTTCTCCCGGCTGCTGCTGTCACTGGGTGGCAGAGCAGTCGGTGACAGTGAAGCAGGAGACAGCATAGGAAGAACTCTGAGACTGCAATACTGCCACCAGCCAGCATTTAGCACCCTGGTTGCCAGGAAACATCTTTTACCAATTAAGTAGAATAAATAGTAGACCGAGGCAGGGAGGAGGAGGGAGACATGTCTCACACACTAACTCAGCAGTCCTGAGCCTGGTCCGATAATATTGCCAGGTGTTCCAACATCACAAGAAACACTATGTTAGCAAGAAAGAAGGGAAGTCCTTGAAATTCTATGTAACATTTCCACTATCTGGGAAAGAAACCTTGACACGGTGCTTTCATCCCAAGGCCTGGAATGTGGGAGACGGTCCCAGTGCCCAAAGAAAGAGCCCATAAAACAACTTTGGTTAATGTCTACCTCTGGTCACTATCTGTTTTACCAGGGAGTCCCTGATGCTTACAGAAAGAGCCCATAAATAACTTTGGAAAGTGCCCCAATTTTAATTAGCCGCCTCCTGTCATGTATTTGTTTTACAAGATGAACAAATGGGGTCTGGAGCAAGATAAGGATTCGGGCTAACAAACCCCCACACATACCTAAGTTTGGGTAGTCACATTCCCCCAGAAAGCTGGCACCACATTTACCCGTTAATCAATGTGTAACTTTTTTCCCTCCTACCCCACCAACTATGTAAGTCCTGAGAACAAAGGGCTCTCTCTCTCTCTCTCTCTCAGGGGCTCAGGGTGCTCTTGGCTCTCCGGCAACAGGGCCTCTGGCCACTGGGCCTCAGGCTTGCCACCCTGGTCTTCAGCCACTCTTGCTTTTCTCACCCTGCTTTGCCCTGAAACTTTGCCTTTCACCCCCTACTCTACCCAGTCCTGTTCTCTTCCATGGGAATGGGCCACTAATAAACTGATTACATACTACTAGATTTGCTGATATGTAATTCTTTACATGAGTCAGCAAGAAGAACTAGGTCTCTCCATCAACAACAGCAGGGAGATAAGAAGCCAGACATCCTGGCCCCACAGCCTGGCCTCCAGGCTGCACTGCGGCTGTGCTGCCTCTGAGAGAGACCATACTCGGCATTTCTTTTCTAATAAGCTTAAGAATGACCACTGCAAGGGAATTTTCACCCTCCCCCATACAAAGAAAACACTGTACATATTTTGTTTACATCTCAGATCATGCACTTGTATTTAGGATAATAATCAGAAAGAATTCAAGTGGGTTTCTTGAAGGTCCAAGATAAGAAAAAAGAAAAAATTAAATCAGAATAGTTCCACAATAAGGAAGCTAAACTTTTCCTGTAATCTCTGTCAAGAACTTGGAATATAGTTTTTACATTTTTTATTGTATTTTTTCCATTACCACTTATCCCTCTTACAAGACCTTGGAATATTTTATTGCTTTAAAAAACAAACAAACAAAAAAAAAAAAACCCAACTTCCCTGAGCTTTAGAAATAGATAAATCTTTCCATTTTACATGCAATGTAGTAGGGGCTCAAGGGCAAAGGCTTTTGATGTTTTGAATAAAACCTTGAATTCATTTGAAACCCCAAGAACATGAAGTGTCAGCCAACATGAACTGCCGGAAGGTAAAACCCACACCTGGGTTTTATTTGCATTTCAGCATTAACTATTCATAGTACCTTAGTGGTACCCTTTGCCTCACAAGAAAAAGAGAGAGAGAGAGAGAGAGAGAGAGAGAGAGAGAGAGAGAGAGAGAACAGGTTTGGAAGGCATGGGTATATTTTTTCCCATTTGTTTTTATGATGCTTTAGTGCGTTCATAAAAATTCTAAGATATGATACTTATAAATGGAAATAGCATTTGACTTTGACTCCCACCTAAGGAAGCAGTTCAAGTGAAAGAGTGAGTCATACAATAGAAGGGAGGAAAAGCCACCCTGAGGGGCTTTGAGCTTCTGAGTCTTTGCACATCCCATACCAGCATGCAGTGGAGAGAGTCCTTCCTGAAGGCTCTTTCACAGGCACACGCAACTACTTTCTGCTACTAGGACATGTTGCTAAACAATAACCTTGAATTTTTACAGCAAGGCTAATAGGATTTCCCCAACTGAGCACGAGTTACCTGGACCTGAAGACTGAAAAGACTAGTTATTTTTACCTTGTTTTTAAGTAGACAACTGGTTTTTAAAAAATACTCACGATAATGGGGGGCTTCTGGCCAAGGTGTAGGCATAGGTAGGTGGACTTTGCTTCCTCCCACAATCAAAAGAAGGGTAACAACCAACTTAAAAACAAGAACTACCAGAAAATCAAACTGTATGGAAATCTGACCACCAAGGAGTTAAAGAAGAAACATTCATCCAGAACAGTAGGAGAGGTGGAGACAAGCAGCTGGGGTGGAGAGGATGCCTGGCAAGGTGGGAGCTGGAGGACCAGGCAGTGCTACATTTTTGTGGGGAAAAACTGACAGGAATAACTGGGAAGCAAGATAGACCGTGAAACCCAGGGCCCCAGCATGGTAAAAGAGAGCATCCAAACCTCTGGCTGTAAAAATCTGCGAGGGTCATGGCAGTGGGAGAAACTCCCAGTCTCACAGTAGAGTCTGTTGGAGGGGCCCATGGGGTTGGAGAATGTACACAAGCCCATATAACCAGGAATCAGCACCAGGGTAGCACCTGAAAGGGCACAATTTGCATGTGGGAAGTGGGAGAAGTGACAGAAAACAGGATGAGAGCCAAGCAAGTGGCATTGCTCCTCTCTGACCCTTCCCCCACATACAGCGCTACAACACAGAGAAGTGGGTTGCCCTGCCCTGATGAATACCCAAGACTCCACCCCTTACAATGTAACAAGTGCACCACTACCAAAAAATATGGTTCAAATGAAAGAACAGATAAAAACCCCAGAAAAAGGACTAAGTGACGAGGGGATCGCCAACCTGTCAGATTCAGAGTTCAAAACGCTGGTAATCAGGATGCTCACAGAAATGATTGAGCTCAGTGGCAAAATGAAGGAAGAAGTGAAGGCTATACAAAGTGAAATAAAGGAAAAGACACAGGGAACCAACAGTGAAGGGAAGGGAACTGGGACTCAAATCAACAATTTGAAACAAAAGAAGAAGTAAACATTCAACCGGAATAGAATGAAGAACCAAGAATTAAAAAATATGAAGAGAAGCTTAGGAACCTCTAGGACCATTTGAAACATTCCAACATCTGAATTATAGGGGTGCCAGAATGAGAGGAGGAAGAGCAAGAAATTGAAAACTTATTTGAAAAAATAATAAAGGAAAACTTCCCAAATCTGGCAAAGGATATAGTTTGCAAGTCCAGGAAGCTCAGAGTCCCAAACAAGTTGGACCTACAGAGGAACACACAAATGCATATCATAATTAAACTGTCAAAGATTAAAGATAAGGAGAGAATTTTAAAAGCAGCAAGAGAAAAGGAGAGTTACCTACAAAGGAGTTCCCATAAATCTATCATTTCTCAAAAGAAAACTTGCAGGCAAGAAGGGCTACAAAGAAGTATTCAAAGAGATGAAAGGCAAGGACCTACATTCAAGATTACTCTATCCAGCAAAGCTATCATTTAGAATGGAAGGGCAGATAAAGTGTTTCCCAGATAAGGTCACATCAAAGGAGTTCATCATCACCAATCCCTTATTATAATAAATGATAAAGGGACATATCTAAGAAAAAGAAGATCAAAACTATGAACAGTAAAATGACAACAAACTCACAACTATCAACAACTGAACCTTAAAAAAAAACAAAAAGAAACTAAGCAAATGACTAGAACAGGAACAGAATCACAGAAACGGAAATCATATAGAGGGTTATCAGCAGGGAGGGGGAAGGTGGAGAATGCAGGAAAAGGTGAAGGGAATAAGAAGCACAATTGGTAGGCATAAAATAGACAGGGGAAGGTTAAGAATATTATGGGAAATGGAGAAGCCAAAGAACCTAAGTGGATGACCCATGGACATGAACTAAGTGGGGTGGGGGTGAATGATGGATGGAGAGGGCATGCAGTGCAGAGGGGGATAAAAGGGAGAAAAAAATGGGACAACTATAAGAGCCTAATCAATAAAATATACCTAAAAAATAGACTCAGAATAAAATATATTACACACTGCAACCTAGATCACAAATATAACAAATAAAATTTTCATAAACTAGTCCTTACTTCTTACTATATGCAATGTACTGATATTTTTTGTTTTATTTTATAATTTTTTAAATGATGGTCACAACCCAAATCAAAGTGTTGCACACCCACTAATGGGTTGCAATCTGCAGTATGAAATGCTCTGGGCCCGAGGAAGCCTTTGCTTCTTGGCTCATTCCTGTCACATACATAACAAACTGCCAAAGATCCTTTTCATTCCATTCCTTCCTTCAGGAGCTGCCACAAATCAGTCTTGATTGGTCAGGAAAAAAAGGACAGCTTTTCTTTTTTTTTTTCCTTCATTGTCAGAGTTCTGAAGGGCACCCATCACTGCTGCCAGGCTCATCCTACAGGGTGGAGGCTGTCCCGCCCCTGAAGGAGTGAGGTTTACTTATCTTTATAATCATCTCAGGATAAAAGATGGAGTGTGTTAGGGCCACCCCATTCACATTCTCGAGGCTCTTGGGTTTATATCCAAGTGAGGAGATTTCCCGGTTAGACAGACCCATCAAAATCTGAACTTCTCATCCTTGGACTCAAGTAAAACCTGAACTTGACTATGGGGTATGGGGATTTGTACCAAAATTCCCATATTCAGTGGACAAGGCTGCAGTACTGCACCCAACTGCAAATGGTACAACCTGCATTGTCCCTGTAATAGCCTTCAAAGGGATGCCTTCCATACTGAGCAAGAAGAGAGTGGTGCCCTTGGATTTGTACACCCTTGCCCACCAGTTGCTGAGTTGAATCTATTTTAAATGCTTGGAGACACACCTGACCTCACCCTCTTTGAATGTACAGGCCCCACCCCCAGATTATGGTCTCCCCATATCAGGAGTTATGGCCCACCCAAGCACCCCTGGCCTCTGAACATTCTTCCTTTCATCTCCCAGGGAAGGGGCTGCTCCAGGCTTTGCTTCCTTTTTGGTTCTTTTGAGAGGTAATGTTCTTTCCTGTCTGCCCCTTGGATAGACCCATTGACAGCTAGTCTAAAGTGTTCTGACTTCATAGGTAAATCCCTTATTAACTGGTGTTTCACTGGGTCTAGGAAGGTCCAACTTCTCTACCTCCCCTCATTGGCTTTGAGCTTTTCAATGAGTAAGACCATCTTTCTTGTTTCCTTTGCACCTTTCCTGTCCTCAGTTAGGCCAGTAAGATGAGTGGACAGCTGTTTTACCCCTCGGTAGATGAGTGGATAAAACAACTATGGTACATTTACACAATGGAATACTACTCAGACATAAAAAAGAAGAAAATTTATCCTTTGCAATAGCATGGATGAACCTGGAGAACATTATGCTAAGGGAAATAAGGCAGTCAGAGAAAAATAAATACCATATGATTTCACTGATATGTGGAACCAAATGACCAAACTGAACTAACAAGCCAAATAGAGACAAACTCATAGGTGGAGAACAGGCTGACAGCTCTGGGGGAGGGGTTGGGGGAAAGGGATGGAGCAAAAAGGAGAAAGGACTCCTGGACATAGACAATGGTAAGGTGATTGTGGAAGGAAAGTGTGCAAGGGGGATATATGGTAATGGGAAAAAATGCAATAATAAATAAATAAATAAATAAATAAATAAATAAATAAATCTCTACCTTGCCCAGGTCAGTGTGGCCCAGTGGGTTGGGCATTGGCCCACAGGGTGAAAAGTCATCAATGTGATTCCTGGTCAGGGCACATGCCTCAGTTGCAGGTTCAGTCCCTGGTTAGGGCATGTGCAAGAGGCAACACATGGATGTTTCTCTCTCACATCGATGTTTCTCTCCCTCTCTCCCCCTCTCTGTAAAACTAAATAAATAAAATCATTTAAAAAAAGAATCATCTACCTTAATTTACTTGTGCAAGTCTTGTTTCTGCCTACCTGTCCTTTTTTCCCCCTTTAATGAATATATTTTAGTTCTTGCAATTCTTCACTGGCTTTGCACGTCTTCACAATCACCAATTAAGGGACTTGTCTGAGCAGTGGTCTCAAGCTGGGGCACAAATCATAATCATCCAGGAAGCTTTCAATAGTCTGGAGCCCAGGCTGCACCCCACACCAGTTTAATGAGGACCTCTGAACGTAGGGCCCAGTTATTGGTATCTTTAAGCTCTCCAGGTGATCAGAAGGTGCAGACAAGGCTGAGAACCACTGTTCGTTATTCCCATTTACAGCACATTTCCAAGTTGAAGACACTCCTCCAACCAGAAGGAGAGCAAAAGCTCCAACTTTCAGAAGGAAGACTGTTCCCATCCCCACTGTCCAGGAAGGTCACATGCAATGGTTACATCTCAAGCCAAGACTTGCATCTCTGAAAGAGTCTTTTAAATCAAAATAAAGCCAGGTATTGCCCAGGAAACACAAGTATGAAGACCTCCAAGGGGACCAAACTTGAGCACCAGTGCTAAAAGCTCTGACCCTGAGAATAGTGAGGGGGGTTTAGCTCTGACGGTAAGACCCTTGGGGCCCCAGGAATAAGGCACCAAACCAAAAGAGAAATGAAGAGCTACAGGCAGTAGTGACTATTTCTGTCTGGAAGGCTGCAAAGAGGATATGGTTTCTGACCTGGGTTTTTGAGACCAAACAGGAATTTCTCAGGCAGAGGGGAGGGAGACAGGCATGGATGCACTTGGAGAAGGGCCAGAAGTCCTCTGTGTCTGAGGTAGCCATGCATGGCTCTTTTTAAGCAAACCTCACCAATCTACCTCTTCTGTGAAGTCTTCCAAAGCTGAAACTGTACCACCTAAATTAAAGAATCCAAGCCATCAAGAGTTATCTAATCCAAAAGCTTAGGATGAATTGCCAAATCTTGAAGATGAGTAGGTCATTGTTCAGAAGGCAGAGGGATTTGTTTAAGGTTAGAAGGCTGGCATGGGGTTTCCCAGAAGAGAGGAGAAACTGTAGCTCAGGTGGTGAGGAGCAAGAGGGCCATCTGGAGGATCACGGAGGCTGGGCTAGAGCTGAGGTTGGGCAGGTGGCTGTTCAGCACCAAGTTAGAATTACAGGGGCTCCCAGTCAGTTACCATTTATTATATTTATACCTCATCTGACAAGCACAACTGTAAGCTCCCTGGGAGCAGCAATCAGCCCTGGATTCCACCCCACCTCCAAGAGCTCCAGCCCAGAGCTCTACACACCGTAGGTCTAAGTAAAGAAAAGTTTGTCAGTGGGATAGGAAACATTCTTGGAATTAATAAGAGGAGGAAAATTGGAAGGGTTATGTTTAAGAACAAGAATTTCAAATACATCACCATCTTCTTGAACACAAAGAGCTTACTCCCTTGAAAAACTGCTTCTTCTAAGGAAGGTTCCTCAAAGCAAGCCTACCCTTCCTGCTTGGGGTTTGAGGAGGCCCCCCAGGACCATCAACTACCAGACTGGGGTGCTCTGTCTCATTAGGGTATTTTAGGGATTTTCTATTCTTTTCACTCCATTATCATTTTCAACTCTGTGACTGATATACAGAGGACCAACCAAGTCTGCCATTCTGAGAGCAGAAAGCTCTCGGAGATGGAGGGTGTGGAAGATGTAGACAAATTCTCCCCAGTGACTTCTCCCAGTAGCCAGCTGGTTGTAGCTGGAAGCAGGAATTATTTTGCCTTTGTCAGGAATCCAAGGTGCAGAAGACAGCTGCTGGGCCAAGGCCTGCCTGGCACAGGTGTAGACTGGCGAGGACAGCTTTGAGAGCCTGCAGGGACTGCGAGTGCAGAGTAGGCCACCTGGCCAGAGCACCAGCTCCCGCCTTCTCACTCTTCCCAGCCCAGAGGCAACTTTCTCGAAGCCTTACTGCCTCAGTGCAATGTGACTTGCTGTGAGCCACCCCAGGACAGTGCCTGGGGCTGTGGGACACCCCCGGAAATAGCCACCAGCACAGTTGCAGCAACTAAGAGCATAGACCAAATCCAGGGGGCACATGGACCTGTACTTGGAGTCACATGCCAGCTCTGTTCTTGCGGTCTAGAAGTGTAACCCTTATTTTCAGAGCTTATCTGCACATGGGCATGAGGCTTTCCAGTTACTAGGAGGCAGAGCAGTGCGATGAGGGTGGAGTCCAGGGTTTTGAACTATGGATGGGGAACCCTGTCATGCTCTAACCCCTAAGACAGAGAGCATGCTGGAGAGGATTCAGACCTCAGAGCCATACAAATATTAGGACCCCCAACAGCCCAATTTACTCCTCACTCCCTTCCCTCCCCAGAGGTAGGAAAATGACAATTCCCACTTCTGTTTACACAGCATAACCGTTTACTTTGGAAAAGATAAGTTGTCATCTCCCTGGACTAGAAGAGCGTGCAGCCTCTGGCTTTCGCATCTCACATACCCCACAATTCCAATTATGAATGCTGTAATGAGGGTCCTTCTCTCTATTCTCCTCTCTCTCATTACCTCCATCTCTGCTCAAAGGACATTTTCTTCCAGAGAATAAGATTCTTTTCTCTCCTGCCCTATTACTTCCCCAAATCATATGTTGTTTTTATTCACGAAGCCGCTCTGCCAGATGGGTTTCTGTGCCGACCATGTGTCCAGCACGTGCTCAGCTCAGTCATCTCATTGGCTTGAGTCTTCCTCTGGCTGAAACCTTACTATCTGATCATGCTGAAACCCAGGCCCTGGGCTAGGTTCTGAGATGGCATATTTTTCACTGATTATTGATAGCCCTGCAAGCTGGGTCCCCTCTCCCAAAGGAAAGATAAGAAGCACAAATAGTATAGGGACAGAGCTTAGGCTACTAGAAAAGGGAGAGCTTCTGGAGCCTCTTCCTCTGTGTTCTCAAGCTGTGGCACCTGGGAATTTGTCAGAAGTGCTATTTTCATCACCACCAGTCTAAGAGAAAGAGGTGGAGCAGTGGTTCCCAAGTGCTGGCATGAATGATGTCGATGACAGTGATAGCTGGTGTACAGTAGCTACACCAGCCACTCTTCTAAGGACTTTATTAACACACTTAACACACTTAGCTCTCAGGAGCTAAGTACTATTAATGTTCTTGCAATTTTAGAAATGAGAAAACTGAGCAATGGAGAGGGCAAGCAAATTGGTGTAATCACAGAGTAAATGACAGAACCACAGGTCGAGCTCTATACCCACACACATCCCTTCACTTCACTTATTTTTTAAACAATCATGTTTTTATTTCATTATTCATTTGGACTGATTTTATTTTTCATTGATTCAATGATTTTTCAATAATCATTGATTATTGATTTTACAGAGAGAGAGGAAGGGAAAGAGAGAGAGAGAGATACTGACTTGTTTTTCCACTTATTTATGCAGTCATTGGGTGATTCTTCTATGTGCCCCAACCAGGGATCGAACCTACAACCTTGGCATATTGGGACAACACTCTAACCAACTGAGCTCCCAGTCCAAGGCTACCTCACTTTTCACCTGGACTTTGACCTTCTCTTCCCAGAGCATGTGCAAGCTACATCTGGTTCACTGTCATGAAGCAGTGTAGCTCAGTGGCCAAGAGCCTGCATTTTGGGCCACCTGCTTGGGTTTGAGGTTAGCTCTATCATGTCATAAACTTAGACAAGCTACTTAGGCTTTTTGTGCCTGTTTTCTCAACTGTCAAGTGGGGAATATAACTGTACTCTTCTACCTCCCAGGGTGGTTGTAGAGATTAAATAGGTTAATATATGTAAGCGTGCCTGACGCATAGCACATGCTGAAGAAATGTTACCTTATTATCTTGAATGCCTCTACTTTGTAGAGGAAAAAAAGAGAGAAAGAAAAATATGGGAAAGAATTTAGAAAGCCCCTAAGAATTCTATAACAACTTCGCAGGTGAAAACTCAGGGAAGTCTCTGTCCATTCTCTCCTATACTGACAAGCACATGTTAATGTGCTTTGTGCACACCTTGCAGTGGTGGAGGGGCAGGTTCTGGGGTCTCAGGCACATATTTCATCTTGTGTGAAACTTGATGGTGGATGGTGTGGATGTAGGCCCACCACCCTCTGACTCTGAGAACCTCAGTGACCTGCTTACACAGGTGTAACGGCAAAAAGAAAAATGGACACTAGTAATAAAGGGCAGTCTGTATGTAAACACTTAAGACTAGCTACGTGGAAGAAGTGTGTGACTATATTTTATTAGAACTATTGTTGCTGATGGAGATGGATAAGATAACAAAAATAACCATCAGAGGATGCCCAGCTCATGGGACAAGAAGGAGCAGACCAGAGGAAAAAGAAGCCTATGGTGCTGAAATGTGGCTTAATTAAGGGAGAAATTCTTGCAAGGAGAAAAAGGAGCTACCATGTTGCCTCCTTCCTTCCTTCCACACTGGCCTCCCTCACTTCCAAAACAAAACAAACAAAACAATCCCAGTACCAGATGCGAGTCAGTAAGCCTCTAGCATCAGATGAGCTGACCAGACCCAACATGATTTTCTCCTACAACCACTCAAGTCACACATCCCTTCTCTGTATCATCGGCAGAGGATTTGTGCAGTTCTGAGATGCTGCTTCTACACTATTCCAGATCATGTTGAATATCTACAGCCATCAGAAACTACATGATGGAGGTGTAGGTTCCACCTCTTTTCTGTCCTTGATAAATTACAATGTAGAGTGTAGCCTCTGAAACTGTGTTTTAACCAATTTTGCAATAAGAGTGAATCACAAATCAAAGCAACAGAAAAATCAAATTCACTTCTCACCTGGCCATGTAACAAAACTGAATAATCTCTTCTTAGCTTTACTGTTGTATAAGTGTTTAAAAAAATACTTGTAGTCAATATTCACAAAATTTGAACTCAGCTCTTTTTTATTGAGCATTATTTTATATCAACATTTCTATTTGTTTTCATCATACATATTTATCATTCTTAATAGTAATATTATATTTCATTTACACCCATATTATATTTTTATTTAATCATTTTCAGGTATTTTAAAATATTTTTCTTTTTTTTCCTGTCCCCTACCCCCACCCCACCCCACCATTTTTCTTCTTTTGAGTTATTTCTCCAGGATATGATCTCAAACATATGTTTTGCAGGCCAAAGGATGTGGTATCTCATGATTCATTACACTTTGCCATGTTGCTGTCCAGAAATATTGCACTAATTTATGTCAGTATGAGAATACAGCTTTCTCAACAGTTTGTGGTTTTGCAATTATAATTTACCTTTACCAGTTTCACTGGCATTGTGTGATTTTGTGCTTTAGGTTCTTATAATTATTGTACTAGAGAAGCTGAATCCTTTTTCAAGGATGTTTTCAATTTGTGTGGCCTCTTGTGTGAACACATTCAGATTTTTTGCCATGAATGCAATGGAAAACAGTACTGCCTTTGTGGATTTGGTTCCATTCCCTAGAGATTCTGAATGTTCATTTCTTTCATCCATTATATTTATCACAAATAATTTCTTCCCTAAATGACTTTGACTCAAGAAAGTTTTGCTCAGTCGAGACAGGTCCCCCGGAGAAGATTCATCAATTCAGCCCTGGTTCCTGGTGCTCTATTTCCTGATGGCTGCACACAGTAATCCACTCATAAATTTTCCTGAAGGCAGCCTGATTTTGAAGCTCCCCAGCTCCCTAATGAATTCTATTCCTGATTTGTCAAAAATACCCAGCAATTACTCAATGCTGTATCATGTGCTACTGAAAAAAACATCAGAAGCACTATTTTCATGTTTGCCTTTCTGGCCATCTCTGATCTATACTGTGTCTTTCCTTTAAGGCAGCAATTATACATTGTGATTGCAAAGCATTTTACAACTATTGGATCAGACTCTGAAAAGAGGAAGGAACCAAAATCAAGATGTTATCAATGGCATTGTGGGGTAGGAGAGCTGGGTAGGAAAACAAAGTCATGGACAGGACAAGACAAAGTAAACACACTGAAACGGAACAAGTATTTGAGAGTTAAGTTAGAGTTAATAATACTATACCGTATATTTGAGGGCCGCTAAGTGAGTAGATCTTAGAAGTTCTCATTAGAAGAAAAAAATTATAATTATGTGAGGTGATCAATGCTAACTAAACTGATTGTGGCTTCCAGCCAAGATGGAGGCGTAGGTGGACAAACTGTGCCTCCTCTCACAACCAAGATTAAGGACAACAAAAATATAGAACCAAAAAACCCCAACCAGAACAGAGAGAAAATTGAATTGTATGGAAGCCTGACAATGATTCACCCAGACCGATAAACCAGGTGAAAATGGGCAGCAAGACAGACTATGCTACGCAGGGCCCCAGTGCCGGAAATAAAGCCTAAAAGCACCAATTGAAAACACTTGTGGGGATTGAACTGCTGGGACGGAATCCCAGCCTCACAGGAGTTTGTTGGAGAGACCCCCAGGGTCCTAGAAGGTACACAAGCCCACCCACATGGAAATCAGCACCAGAAGGGCCCAATTTAATTTGGGAAAGGAGCGGAGGGGACTGGAATCTGAGAGACAGCGGAGCAAGCGCCATTGTTTCCTCTCGGACCCCACCCCCACATACAGCATCATAACTCTGCGACTGGGTTGCCCTGTCCTGGTGAACACCTAAGGCTCTGCCCCTTACTACGTAACAGCTGTGACCAAGCCAAAAAAAAAAAAACCAAAACCAAACAAACAAAAACAACCTCCAAACCAAAAATGACTCAAATGGGAGAACAGATCAAAGCCCGAGAGCTAATTCATCTAAGCAACCAAGAGAGAGCCAACCTATCAGATACACAGCTCAAAGCACTGGTAGCCAACCTATCGGATGCATAGTTCAAAGCACTGGTGATTAGGAAGCTCACAGAATTGGTTGACTTTGGTTGCAAATTAGATGAACAAATGAAGGCTATGCAGCTAAGTGAAATAAAGGCAAATGCACAGGGAGCCAATAGTGATGAGAAGGAAACTGGGACTCAAATCAATGGAGTGGACAAGAAGAAAGAAAGAAACCACCGAACAGAAAAGAAGGAAGAAACAAGAATTCAAAAAAAATGAGGAGAGGCTTAGGAACCTCCGGGACATCTTTAAATGATCCAACATCCGAATTATAGGGGTACCAGAAGGGGAAGAGGAAGAGCAACAAGTGGAAAACTTATTTGAACAAATAATAAAGGAGAACTTCCCCAATCTGGCAAAGGAAATAGACTTTCAGGAAGTCCAGGAAGCTCAGAGAGTCCCAAAGAAGGTGGACCCAAGGAGGAACACACCAAGGCACATCATAATTACATTAGCCAAGATTCAAATGAAGGAGAGAATTCTAGAAGCAGCAAGGGATAAAGGCAGAGTCACCAACAAAGGAGTTCCCATCAGACTGTCAGCTGATTTCTCAAAAGAGACCTTCCAGGCAAGAAGGGGCTGCAAAGAAGTATTCCAAGTCATGAAAGTCAAGGACCTACATCCAGCTCTATCCAGCAAAGATGTCATTTAGAATGGAAGGGAAGATAAAGCACTTCTCAGATAAGGTCAAGTTAAAGGAGTTCATCATCACCAAGCCCTTATTATATGAAATGTTAAAGGGACTTATCTAAGAAAAAGAAGATAAAAAATATGACAGTAAAAAGACAGCAAACTCAGATATTAACAACCACACCTAAAACAAAAGCAAACTAAGCAAAGGACTAGACCAGGAACAGGAACACAGAAATGGAGATCACATGGAGGGTTTGCAACAGGGGAGTGGGAGGAGGAGAGAGGGGGAAAAAGGTACAGAGAATAAGTAGCATAGACGGTGGGTAGAAAATAGACACAGGGAGGGCAAGAATAGTGTGGGAAAAGTAGAAGCTAAAGAACTTATGACACATGGACAGGAACTAAAGGGGGGGAATGTGGGAGGGAGGGGGTGTGCAGGGTGAAGGGGAATGATGGGGGAGAAATGGGACAACTGTAATAGCATAATCAATAAAATATAATTAAAAAGTAAACTGATTTTGGTGATCACTTCACTATATATACATATCAAATCATTTTGCTGTACACCTAAAACTAATATTACAATATTATATGTCAATGATATCTCAATAAAAGCATAAGTATTTGAAACATGTTACAGAATGGACATAGGTCAATTTAACTAGCTCAAAGAATACCCACTATCTAAAAATGCAGGGTCTGGAAGAAGTAAGGCCTACTCGAGTGGGGTTGGTAGAGTAATAATATGGCTGTAATAAGTTATAGTTTTAATTTGAACATTTCACCTAAAATGTCATATGGTGTGCTTGAGTGTGATATTGTTATGTTACAAAATTACATGCTTATGGTTTTGTAATAAAAGATTTTGTAATAAAAAGGGGTGCTATTTGTACCAGACCCTGATCTCCCTTTTGCAGGCATCACCCAAATTATAAAACGGCAACAACAAAAACTGAACACTGTACAAGAAATGCTCAACAACCTTGACCCATGTATCTCGGTTGGTTGGGTATCATCCTGCAAAGCAAAATGTCATTCATTGGTTTGATTCCTGGGAAGGGCACATGCCTGGGTCACATGCCCAGTCACCAGTCGGGGCATGTTTTTGCCTCTTGATGTTTCTCTCCCTCTCTTTCTCCTCTCTCTAAGAATAAAAAAATAAAATAAAATAAAATAATAATTAATAATAATAATAATAAAGAAATGCTCAACATTGCACAAATTACTTGGCCAAAATGGCCAAAAATTTCTCTTTTAAAAAAGATATTGTCCGGAGGAAGGAAGATGGCGTCGTGGTAAAAGGGAGCAGATTCCACTTCCCCTTACACATGGGAGAAAAACCTAGCTGATCTATGGAGGAACAGAGTGAACAGCCAACAGTACCATGGCATGTATGAAAATAGGAGATCAAAAATTGTAGCGGACATTAAAAAACCAGATGGTAAGGAGAGTACTTCAGGACAATAAGGGCCTAGAGATCAGCGTGGAGACCAAGGCAGCTGTAGCCCCAGGCTTGGTGCTTGCCGGATCTACCACAGGGCTCTAGGGAGGGAGCTAGGTCAACTGCTCCCTCCCCAGCCAAACAAGGTTTGAGCAGCATCAGGAGAGTCCTGGTTGCTTGGAGTTGTAGGGAGGGGAGTAAAGGACTGAGTGGCAAACACACAGGGGCTGTGAGCACCCACGCATAGCCCTGGGAGGAGTGCGAGCCCAAGCCCAAGTGACCAGAGGCGGCCTCGCCACGTGCCCACAACTGGAGAAGGGGGCTTTGTGGAAGGCTGAGAGCTCACACTCATCAACCCGGGGGAGCACAGGTGAGCTTACTAGAAGCCCCAAAGCTCACACCCATAAACCTGGGGAGTGCGCGATCCATGGGAAACCCAGAGCTCACGCCCATGAACCCAGGGTGAGTGCGTGCAACTCAGGAAACCCGCGGAGCCCATGCCCGAGGACCTGTGCAGAGAGGCACTGGGCTAGCTCTAGGGAGAGTGCGTGACTAGCCTTGGGGACAGTACCCCAAGGCTGACTGAGTGCTAAACAGGGAGAAAAGCCATACCAGTTGTCCCTCAGCCTGTTGCAGCCAGCAAGACCAGAAAACTGGTTTGGCCAATTTGAAACCAGCAAGAGGTTTTTTTTTTTTTTTGGTTGCTGCTGCCGTTGTTGTTATTGTTTTGTAGTTGTTTGATTTCTTAAGTAACTATTTTATTTTATTTTATTTTATTATTTTTTATCCCTCAATTCCTTTTGCTTCTCTTTCCTTCTTTCTTGCTTTATTCCTTCTTCCTTTCTTTCCAATTTTATCTCTTCTTCTTTCCTCTTTTTTCTTTTTTCACTTTTTTCTCTTTTTAATACCCACAAGTGAGACAAAAAACCCAGAACTGTGAAAAAAACAGACTTGGACTCAAAGAGGGGGCATCCCAACAGCTAAGAGAGTGAGACAAATTTCACTTTGCTATTACAGAGAACCTGCAAGTTATTGCATATTTTGCATATTTGTATTATTTTTTCATTATTCTTATATCTTTTATTTGAATAGTATTTTTGTATTCCTCTCTTTCTGTTTAGTCTTCTTTGCTAGGCTGGTTATATTGTATTGTTTGACAGGTTTCCCCTATCCTCTCATCCATAGTGTATTCCTAACTTACTGTCCTTCACTCCACTTGTGTTCCATTAGCACACTACTCCAGGTCCTATACTCCCTATTCATGTTATCTAGACCTCATAGATTCTGTCATATGATGGTTGCTCTAATATTATTGTAAATAATAGCTGTTCCATACAATTGTAAATACTACACAACACCCCTCCCAGATCTCAGCCCATTTCATGGTTTCCTGAACTCTGTAACTGTTGTGGTTAACTCTATTTTCTCACACACTATACCTATTTACTATCCTTTACTCTCACCTTACCTCAGAATCTGACCTCCCACAACCTCACTGCTTTCTTCATCCAACTCACAATCCTTCTCTCCCCAATAAGAATCTTATCTTCTTTTCATCCTTTCTAAAAAGTGCTTAGTTGGGTGGTAGAACACAGTTAACACTATACATAGCCAAAGGATCTCCTGTCTCTTCTCTATAAGCTGCTACTGTAAATATCATAGAATACTCTCTTGCTGTCTTGAACCATTTTGCCTTACCCCTCCAACTGATCACAAAAAAAAGTAGGTGGAAGCTGTGAACACCAGGATACCCGAAGGAGACTGCACCACTGAATCTCACAGGTATTCACACCATAAAACCCAGGGAGGCAGAACAGATCAATTTAAGAAGCTGAGGCTAATAAGAAGAGTCTCACAAACAATGAGAAGACAAAGAAATAATCCCCAAATGAAAGGAAAGGAGGAAGCCCCAGAAAGAATGCTAAATGAAATAGAAGCAACTCAACTATCAGATAGTGAGTTCAAAGCAATGGTTATCAGGAAGCTCAATGAGCTCACAATGACTTACCAGAAACTACAGGGAAGCTACAATGAACTCACTTCAAACTATATCAACATGAAAAAGAAAACAGAAATGATCAACAAGGGCCAAGAGGAAATGAAGAATACAATTTCTGAACTAAAGAACACAGTAGAAATAATCAAAAGCAGAATCAATGAAACAGAAGATTGGATCAGCAAGTTGGAGGACAAAGTAGGAAAAAACACCCAGAAAGAGCAAGAAAAAGAAAAGAGGCTCAGAAAGAATGAAGAGAGATTAAGAGAAATGCAAGACAATAGGAAATGTAATAATATCCATATAATAGGAATACCAGAAGGAGAAGAAGAAGAGCAAGGGATAGAAAACTTATTTGAAAAAGTAATGACGGTAAACTTCCCTAATTTGATGAGAGGAAAAGTCACACAAATCCAGGAAACACAGAGTGTCCCAATCAAGAGGAACCCAAAGAGGCCCACTTCAAGACACATCATAATTAAAATGGCAAAATTCCAAGACAAAGAAAGAATCTTAAAGGCAGCAAGGGGGAAACAGGAAGTAATATACACAGGGCCCCGATAAGGTCAGCAGCTGACTTCTCAATGGAAACACTCCAAGCCAGAAGAGAATGGCAAGAAATATCCCAAGTAATGAGAATCAGAGGCCTGCAGTCAAGACTAATTCACACAGCAAGGCTTTCAATCAAGATACAAGGCCAAATAAGGAGCTTCCCAAACAAAAGAAGTCTAAAAGAATACACCTCCACCAAACCAGTTCTGCAAGAGATGCTAATGGGCCTGCTTTAAGGAAAGGAAGGAAAAGAGAGAGAGGGGAATACAGGTTCGAAAATGGCAATGAATCAGTACCTATCAATAATGACCTTAAATGTAACTGGATTAAATGCTCCAATCAAAAGACATAGAATAGCTGAATGGGTAAGAAAGCATGACCCACACATATGCTGCCTACAAGAGACCCACCTCAGGACAAAAGACCTACACAGACTCAAAGTGAAAGGCTGGAAACAAATTTCCCAAGCCAATGGATAGGGGGAAAAAAAAGCTGGGGTAGCAATACTCATATCATAAAACAGACTTCAAAAGAAGGGCCATAAAGAGAGACCCAGAAGGTCACTTCATAATACTCAAGGGAAGAATCCACCATGAAGACATAAACATCGTAAATATATATGCACCCAACATAGGAGCACCTAAATACATCCAGAAAATCTTAGGGGACTTCAAGAAAGATATTGACAGCAACACAATTATAGTAAGGGATTTTAACACCCCACTGTCAAAAATGGACAGATCTTCCAAACAAAATATCAACAAAGATATTGTGGCATTGAACAACACTCTAGATGAAATGGACTTAACTGATATATATAGAGCCCTTCATCCCAAAGAAACTAAATACACATTCTTTTCAAATGCACATGGAACAGCTTCAAAGACAGACCACATCATAGGACACAAAACAAGCCTCAACAAATTCAAGAAAATTGAAATCATACCAAGCATTTTCTCCAACCACAAGGGACTGAAAATAGAAACCAACCCCAAGGGGAAAAACACAAAGTCCTCAAAATCATGGAGATTGAATAGTATGCTATTAAACAATGAATGGGTCAACAATGAAATTAGGGAAGAAATCAAAAAGTTTCTGGAAACAAATGAAAATGAACTCACAGCAACCCAAAACTTATGGGACACAGTGAAGGCAGTCCTCAGAGGGAAGTTCATAGCAATACAGGCCTACCTAAAAAAGATAGAAACATTTCAAACAAACAACTTAACTGCCTACAAGAACTGGAGGAACAACAACAAAGACAGCCCAGAGCAAGTAGAAGGAAGGAAATAACCAAGATCAGAGCAGAATTAAATGACATAGAGACTAAAAGCACAATTCTAAGGACCAATGAATCCAGGAGCTGGTTCTTTGAAAAGATAAACAAAATCAATAAGCCTTTAAACAGGCTCATCAAGAAAAAAAGAGAGAGGACAAAAATAAACACAATCAGAAATGAAAGCGGAGAGATTACAACTGACACCACAGAAATACAAAGGATTGTAAGAAATTACTATGAAGAACTGTATGCCAAGAAATTTGAAAACCTAGGTGAAATGGACAAGTTTCTAGAAAAATAGAATCTTCCAAAATTCAATGATGAAGAAGCAGAAAGCCTGAACCGACCAATAACAGCAGATGAAGTTGAAGCAGTAATCAAAAAAGTCCCAACACACAAAAGCCCTGGACCTGATGGTTTCACAGGAGAATTCTACAAAGCATTTAAGGAAGAGCTAACCCCTATCCTTCACAGACTATTCCGAAAAATCCAAAATGATGACGACTCCCAAACTCTTTTTATGAAGCCAGCATCATCCTAATCCCAAACCAGATAAAGACACAACAAAGAAAGAAAACTTCAGGCCAATATCGCTGATGAACATAGACGCTAAAATCTTTAACAAAACATTGGCAAACTGCATCCAACAATACACCATGACCAAGTGGGATTCATCCATGGGATGCAAGGATGGTTCAATATTTGCAAATCAGTAAATGTAATACATCACATAAACTAAAGCAAAGACAAAAATCACATGATCATATCAATAGATGCAGAAAAAGCATTTGATAAGGTGCAACACCTATTTATGATAAAAACACTCAGCAAAGTGGGAATAGAGGAAGCATTCCTCAACATAATAAAGGCCATATATGAGAGGCCTGCAGCCAACATCATACTCAACGGGCAAAAACTAAAATCTTTTCCACTAAGATCAGGAACAAGACAAGGATGTCCACTTTCACCACTTCTAGTCAATATAGTATTAGAAGTCTTAGCCACAGCAATTAGACAAGAAAAGGAAATAAAAGGCATCCAAATTGGAAAAGAGGAAACAAAACTATCATTGTTTGCAGATGACATGATAGTGTACATAGAAAATCCTATAGACTCGGCCAAAAAGCTGCTCCACCTAATAAATGAATTTGGCCAAACAGCAGGATACAAAGTCAATATCCAGAAATCAAAGGCATTTTTGTATACCAACAATGAAACAGCAGAAGCAGAAGTCAATTTAAAAAAATCCTATTTGATATAGCAAAAAGAAAAATAAAATACCTAGGAATAAACTTAACCAAGGAGGTAAAAGACCTATATGCAGAAAACTACACAACACTGAAGAAAGAAATCAAGGAAGACACAAACAAATGGAAACATATACCATGTTCATGCACTGGGAGAATTAACATCATCAAAATGTCCATACTACCCAAAGCAATTTACAGATTCAATGCACTACCTATTAAAGTACCAATGGCATATTTCACAGGCATAAAACAAACACTTCAAAAATTTATATGCAACCATAAATGACCCTGAATTACTGAAGCAAGTTTGAGAAAGAGGAGGAAAGTAGGAGGGATCACAATACCTGATAACAAACTGTATTACAAGGCCACTGTAATCAAAACAGCCTGGTACTGGCATAAAAACAGGCACATGGACCAGTGGAACAGAACAGAGAGCCCAGAAATAAACCCAAGTCTCCATGGTCAATTAATATTCAACAAAGGGGACAGCAACATAAAATGGAGTAAAAAATAGCCTCTTCAATAAATGGTTTTGGGAGATCTGTACAGCTATGTGCAAAAGAAATGAAACTTGAGCACCAACTTATACCATACACAAAAATAAATTCAAGGTGGATAAAAGATTTAAATATAAGTTGTCACACCATTAAAGTCCTAGAGGAGAACATAGGCAGGAAAATCTCAGATATTTCATGCAGCAACATTTTTACTGATATGTCCCCTAAAGCAAGGGACATAAAGGAAAGAATAAACAAATGGGATCTCATCAAAATAAAAAGCTTCTACATGGCTAAAGAAAATAGTAGTAAAATAAAAAGAGAACCAACTGTATGGGAAAACATATTTGCCAATGATACTTCAGACAAGGGTTTAATCTCCAAAACATACAAAGAACTTACATGACTCCACTCTAAGAAGACAAGCAACCCAATTAAAACATGGGCAAAGGACTTGAACAGACACTTTTCCAAGGAGGACATACAGAGGATCCAGAGACACATGAAAAGATGCTCAATATCGCTATCAGAGAGATGCAAATTAAAATCACAATCAGATACCACTTGACACCGGCCAGAATGGCCATCACAAACAAAGCATCAAATGACAAGTGTTGGAGAGGTTGTGGAGAAAAGGGGACCCTAGTGCACTGTTGGTGGGATTGCAGACTGGTACAACCACTATGGAAAGCAGTATGGAATTTTCTAAGAAAACTAAAAATGGATCTACTGTTGGACCCAGCAATTCCACCTCTAGGATTATATCCTAAGAACCCTGAAACACCAGTCCAAAAGAACCTATGCACCCCTATGTTCATAGCAGCACAATTTACAATAGCCAAGTGTTGGAAGCAACCTAGGTGCCCATCAGTAAATGAATGGATCAAGAAACTATGGCACATTTACACAATGGAATTCTATACAGCAGAAAGAAAGAAGGAGCTCCTACCCTTTGTGACAGTATGGATGGAACTGGAGAGCATTATGCTAAGCGAAATCAGCCAGTAGGTGAAAGACAAATACCATATGATCTCACCTTTAACAGGAACCTAATCAACCAAACAAACAAACAAGCATAATATAACCAAAGACACTGAAATTGAGAACAGGCTGACAGTCACCAGAGTGGAGAGGGGAGGGAATTTCAGGGGAAAAGGGGAAGGGATTAGAGCAACAAGTATAAAAGACACATGGACAAAAACTAGGGGGGTGGAAATGGAAGGGAGGTGGGGAGGGCTGGGGTGGTGGGCTGGGATGGGAGTAAAGAACAGAAAACTGTACAAGAACAACAATTTGAAAAAAAGTTATTGTCCATATCTTGGCCTTATTTTCTTGTATTTTTTGCCTATAAGAAGGATCCTCAGTTGGGGAAAAATGCAACCAAGCTTGCTTCCTCCCTTACTCAATTCTTTCTTACAGGGTTAGACTATATAGCCATTCATTCACCTCATCCACCCCTCCACACCCATCCCCAATTCCCTAACCCCTACCTAGCTCAAATTTGGTCTCTGGAGAGGCTATAGGTAGATGGTACAGAAGCTACTCCAAGGAACTACATATTCAATTGGAGAGAAGGGGCATTTCTCTCTTGTACTAGACACAACTACATTATAGTTCAAAGTTATAGATGCCAAACAGCTGCTATTATTATTATTGTTGTTTTGTTGGCACTTATTGAGCACTTAGACTATGCTATGACCCAACGAGCAGTTTATATGCATCATCTTATTTGTAACCAACACTATTACCCCATTTTAGAGATGAGTCAAAGTGAAGTTTAGAAACTTGGCCAAGATCACACAGCTAGTAATAACAGAACTGAGGACTGACACTAACTTATTGCATCTCATAGTATTGTAACTTCCTGGTGATTTGTAATAAATTATAACATTTCCCACAAGTGTGCTGTTTTTAACTATAAAAATTTTTAAAAATACAGTTCAATCTCTTCCTTACTAGTTAGGAGTTGACTGTTCCCATGAGGCCAAATGTTAAGAAGCCCAAACTGTGATTTCCCAGGCAAATAGCAGTAAGCACCATTCTTTTCTATTAGCTCCAGAAGCACTGGTAAGAAAATTGAGATACAACATGAGGGTGGGTGTACGTGGACAAGCAGGGGAAGGGAGGGTAGGGCTCCCAGCCTGGAAGTCAAGAAGTCTGTGTTTCAGCCCCACTTCCACCACTGCCGTCCCCCTTTGGACCACAGGTTCCTCATGGGCAAAAGGAAACCAGTGGGTGATATGGTTTCTAACATTAAATCGTATTGAACATTAAATTTCTAACAATTTATGAAACCTGGTAATCATAATGGTGCCCAGAGGTGTAGACGTAACACCCCCCTATAGGCAGCCTCTCGCAATGAGGTGTGGTCACTAGCTCAGCACTGCCCCCTGTTGTTCCTGCTGTTTAGGTGGCCCAGCTGAGGGGTCTGTGGGAAACGGGGCAGTGATTGAAACAAGCTCCAAACTCACCCCAGCCCTGCTCTACAGTGTGTATTGCTGTGTTTGCTATATGAAATGCGCTTAGGATTCAGATGGGTGAAGGTTTTTAAAGAGGACAAAAGGATTATAGAATAATTTTAAGAGGGAGTCAGATAGTGGGGCAGTCTATAAATGCTTGTTCTTAGTCTAGTTGATAATAAAAGGCCACAATTTTTTTAAAAAATGCTTTTTTAAGTATGGAATATTCTCTTGAAAGCAGGCATATACTTAGTCTCTGAAAGTGAAAAATAAATTCTTCTACAGCTTTTGTGTGTGCATTTAAAAAGTTTCTGAGCCCCCCACTCCCAAGAGTGCTTCTCAGCTTCAACAACCTGCTGTTTGAGGCTGTTCACCTTGGCCAGCTGAAACAAGCCCCAGGCACTTCATTTCTTAGCAAAGTGACCTGCCCTGCCCTGACCATTCCCTTCACTCTAAGGGCATTTTATGGGAAAAGCAGGCCCTTTCAATTTAGACTCATAAAGCATTCACACTTTTAAAAACCCCTGGGCAGCTGTGAACCACAGCAGAGCAGAGCCATGGTGCTAATAATTGCCTTGGTTTCCTTGCTTTTCCCACTTACCTCTTCCTGAAACCTCACACCTGAAGAAGGGGTTGTCGGGCCAGTACCCCACACCTCTGCTTGTGTTACTCACCATCCCTGTGAGCATAGTCAGAGGAGAGAAAGGATGGGAGTGGGATGTGTGTCCAAGGGACAAGGGAGAAGAAGAGGCTGTCAGGACTGGGCTTGGGCACTGAGGAGTCAGCATCAGGATGACATCCCATAGTGTCCGCTTAGGCCAGGCCCCAAGAGGAACTGAATCTATGGTGAAGTCCATTTTCACAATAAACTCCAGAAGGTCCCACCCCGCCAATTCACACAGAGATTGACCTGTTCATACCTTTATGAATGGAAGAACGAGCCTGGCTTGTTCTCTGAACCAAGGGCCCCCGGTTCCCAACCTGTGGTCCATTCCAAGGGATGCTTTTCCAAAAAGCCATGGTTAGCTCTTCTTTTTCTCCCCCTTTCTCTCATCTTCTGGAGCTTTCCTTTCCCCTTCCTTTCTCTTTCCAAATGAAAACCAATCAAACCAATATATATTCATTTTAATTCCTCTCCTAATCCTTTCTCCAAATCTGCTTAGAAAGGGTCTAGACCCAGAGCTGGCAGACAGAATTCCCATAAAGAACTGGGAAGAGCCAAGGCTGTAAATGCTAAAGCTGGGGTCTTTTTTCCCACCTCTCAAATCCAGGCTGGTCTCATGATTTTGCTGTATGAAAGTGTTGCCGTGTGATTTCTAGAGCCTAGCCCTCAAGAGGCCTTACTTAGAGCTTCTCCTTTGCTCTCTGAAACACTGCCCAGGTCACTATCAAAGGAAGCTGGTTCAGCCTCCTGGAGAATGAGAACTGAGAAAATGAGAACTGAGGTGCCCAACCAACAGTCAGTGCCAACTGGCAGCTGTGTGAGTGATGGCTGAGAGCAGCAGCAGTGCGGCCCTGGTGAAACCAGCAGAGGCGTGGCCCTGCCAACCGCACAGCTGTGAAAAAGTAAGTATCAGTGCTGTTTAAGCCACTCAGTTTCAGGGTGTTAGGCAGCAATAGATAACTGAAATGCACACTTTTAACCTTTATCTCTGTTGTTTATGGAATAAGACACTAGAATGGGTTTTTTTTCTGCCTCTATTTCAACTGAGGCACCAATGTAATAGATAGATATCAGAGTCCCACATGACTATAAAACAACCCCCCTTATACAAAATTCACAAAGAATATTATTGAGACCTGGCTCCATTCTTGGACACCTCACCCAGATCAAGGATATGAAAGGAATCAGAGGGGAGGGGGGACAGGTAGAGAGCTGTTTTGGGAAAGCTCTTAATGAGCTATGAGTGTCCCCTTTAACAATGCCAAGAAAAAAGGGGCTACAGCTCTATCTCCTTCATCTCAAACCCAGGGAAGGAAGTTGAAGTGCACCACATGGAGAATTTTGAAATATGGCTGGAAAACAGCAAACATAACAGGTCCAGATTTGTGCCTTATCACCCAGAGAGGGCTGTGATGGGATGGAGGGGCCTGCGGGGACCAGGCTGCTGTTGTGGGATTTCTTGGGTAAAGTGTGTCCTGTGGACCGAATGTGGTCACTCAGAAGAGAGAGCTGGTGTGGGGTCAGCTTGGGTTCTGTTTCATAGGACACCTAGAGGGGCAGGGAGACCTGGAAGCATTTACTACAGTTTTAGAAGAAAGAAAAAGGGACCTCCTAGAATAATAACACATCCTCTTATGCCCAGAGAACTGTGAGAGAGAGAGGGTCATCAATGGGGGTTTCTGAAGAACTCACCACAATGCCTAACAAGGGAAGGAGACCACATCAAACACTGGCACAGCTCAGAGAGAGGAAAGCTGACCTTTCTAATTCTCTTGTCCCTAACTTCCTACCTGCCATCCAATCCTGGAGGTTCAGAAACCAGCTAGCAAACTGAGAATTGCAGGCAGAAGAAAAAAAAACATAAGGTAGAGACCACAGAGAGGCAGCCATCTGCCTGCCAACCTTTCCCAGGGCAGGCCCCTGGCCTGGCTTGAAATGTGGAAGCAAAGGAAGGTGGGCATTAAATCAAGTTCAAAGGTTTGACTTCTCATCTTGGGTGGACATTCTAATTTCCAAACCAAGACCAGTGAAATGTAGAATGAAATGAAGACATGAAAATGAGATAACGTTCCAAAGGAGTAGAAAAATCACAGGGTTCGAACATGTGTTGGAAAAAATCACAGGCTGAGTTTTCACATCAACCTTCCCCCATTAAAATTTAAAAGGGCAACGGGGGTGAGGGGTGGGAGTACTGTTTTGATTGCACCATTAATTGTGTTTGTTGGGCATGCAAGTTATATTGATTTTGTCTATTTACCATTTCTCAGGAATACATATTTTAAATGTTATTTATTTATTTTTAGAGCGAGGGGGAGGGAGGGAGAGAAACATTGACATGAAAAGCATCAGTCAGTTGCCTCTCATTCGCATACCGAATGAGTACCAAACCTGCAACCCAGGCATGTGCCCTGACTGGGAATGATGCCCAACCAACTGAGCCATACTGCTCAGGGCTGGAATACACTTTTCAAAAGATGAGAAAAAGTTTTCATTGTACAGTTTTTTTTCCCAGACAGTTATACATATTTCTCTTTGCTCACATTCTCTTCCCACTCCTACAAACTAAGTGTGCTTATGACTTATCACATGATTACATTTATCCAGGTCCAGAAGGTCCCTAACTGCTCATCATTTAGGACATGGCAACTATCGAGGGGATTAACCTGGATATTGGTTTCCCCAGGTGCTTAAGGCCTTGGCAAGCTTTAGCCCCATGACCATGGTGGGGCAATCCATACAGCTGTCTATTTGGCTTCAAGTCAGTTTCCCTTGTCTGGAATACAGGATTTCATCCACACACCTGCCTAAGAGCTTTCAAAGACTGGAGTCAGTAGGTGAGTTTTTAGACTTCATGCTATAAAATTGAAATCAAATAGAGAAGATGGGTTGGCAGAACCTATGTCTGAACATCCAAGTAAACTTTTATAAATAAAAGATGCAATTAATTATTTAGCATAACCAGACATGCTTGAAGAATTTTGGTATCACCTGCTAGTTCTCAAGAATTTAATGCATAATCACAGAGATGCATAATGCATGAAGATATGGCCCCACAGGATACCAACTTAAGAGAGAGACTGGCTGGACTAAGAGAGAAAGACATCGAATTTCAATCAATTATTTGCAGGTGATGTGTTACATTTATTAATGTAGCGTAATAAAGCTGAGGTGGGATAGTAGCATCAATGTCTTCTCTGTGGAAAAATGTGTGAGTCAATGAGAATATACATGGGTGGGCAAAAGTAGGCTTACAGTTGTGAGTACATAAAACTCAGAGTTTATTCTTGTATTATCATTAATTAATTATTGTATTATTTATTACGAACTGTAAATCTACTTTTGCCCACACTTGTAAGTGAGACGAAGATCCAGGGTGTTGAGCTCTGTTTCCAACTGTGGAACAAATGATGCTAGTTGCCATGGAAGTTTAAATCATGCTCCATAGTCACTCCTCAGGGCTGCAATCGCCACCCCAGGAAGATGTCCTGCAGGCTGCTCTACAAAAGATGTCACAGAGTGGACCATGGAGATTTTGTGAAGGTCCAGAGCATGGCCCTCAGCCTCGCTGGCACTGAAGTCTCATCTGATGACTCCATTTCTCAAGGACTTAATTCTTGGAGGCAGAGTCTCATGATTCAGCTTCCCAGTCTAAACCAGAGAAACAGTTTACTAATTCACAGGGATACTCAAAATCCACATAACCAAAGCATTTATTAATAAAAGATGGCCTCCTTCACAACAGGAGGCCAAATCAGGAGCACTGGCTTGCTGGGTGAGTGTGGTATCAGAACTAGGAAAAACATGAATGGAACCTGTCAAGCACCAGGCTGAGGTGGCCTGAGGTGTCTATCTCATAATGAAGAGGGCATGGCCAGCTGTTTTCAAACTTCATGTCTGTACCCCTTAGACTTGTAGGCTCATTTAGCAAGTCACACTCAGACACCATTTGAAAATAAAATGAGAGCTGTAGCTGGTGTGGCTCAGTGGACTGAGTGCTGGCCTGTGAACCAAAGGGTCACCGGTTCAATTCCCAGTCAGGGCACATGCCTGGGTTGCAGGCCAGGTCACCAGTAGCGGGTGTGTGAGAGGCAACCACACAATGATGTTTCTCTGCCTCTCTTTCTCCCTCTCTTCTCTCTCTCTAAAAATAAATAAATAAGATCTTTAAAAGTTTTTTAATTAAAAAATAAAATAATAAAATATAGAGCATAATAGAATGTATGAGAGAGTACTGCATGTAACCGAGGTAGGTAAGAGGCAGTACAGAGTGGTGGTTAAGTTGACAGACACAAAATGCAGGCTCTGAGGGGTTGAATACCAGCCACATAACCCTGGGCAAGTTACTGAATCTACATGCTTCAGTTTCTTTGCTTGCAAAATGGGAATGATAACAGTATCTACCTCCAAAGGTGGTTGTGAAAATTAAATGGTTTGATGCCTATAAAGGGCACAGACCCATGCCTGGCTATAATAAATGCAATGTCAGTTTTCATTATTAGAAAATTGTTTTGTAAAACTATGACCCACAGCCCAAGGTATCAGAATTTCTATGACATCTGGAGTCAGACACACTGAGCACAACATGAGAGAAATTGTGGACTGAGTGGCTTCCGTTGTATTCGAATTAGAAAATTATGGAAGCAATACTAGAAGGAAAATAAAAACCAGAGGAAATTATCCAAGAGAACATCCTAGATGACCAGGCTAGAGCTCTCTTAAGCTGAGGAGTGTTTTTTAGTGAATTAAGATTAAAGCATTTTTGTTGAGATGAGATGCTGTAAGTATCTCTTTTCTGGAGAGAATTTTCATTCTCTGAGGTGCAGTTTGCCTTTTCTTCTTTCTTTTTGGCTTTCATCTGAGACCATGATGACATATTTTGATCCACTAGAATGGATCACAAAGTTTAAATTTAAATTTGAACTTGAATTTCCTCTCTTCTATCAGTCAGGTTCTCATCTCAATTTTTAAGAGTAGCAGTCGTACCAACTGATCTTTCCACACCACAAAACAAGTCCTTCTTTCATATATTTTTCCATGATCCACAGAAGTCTGGACAAAGAGGAGGTGACTGATAAAGTAAAGAAAGAGCTAACATATATTTTACAAGCAGAAAATATATCTTTGAAGAAGATATGACAGAGCCAATGGGGGAGAGTTAGTGATATTTCAGCAAAGTAAGAATAATTGCCCTGACTGGTGTGGCTCGGTTGGGTATTGTTCAGCAAAGTGAGGGATTGCTGGTTCAATTCCTGGTCAGAGCACGTGCCTGGGCTGCAGGTTCAGTTCTGGGTCAGGGCGTGTATGAAAGACAACTGATCAATGTTTCTCTCTTACACTGATGTTTCTCTCCCTCTCTTTCTCCCTCCCTTCCCCTGTCTCTAAAAATAAATAAAGTCTTTAAAAGAAAGAATTAAGAATGATTATAATATTTACCATAGATTGAGTACCTACTATGTGCCAGGCACAATGCTAAGCACTTCATAATCATTAATCATACTTTTCACAATGACTTTGAAAGGTATATGATACAACTACAAGTAAGGAAACTGGCCCTTAAGACGGTAAAAACAAAACTGCCCGAGACCCATTGCTAGTAAATGTTAGAGCCAGCACTCCAACATGGATCTCCTGACTCAAAACTCATGTCTTTGACTTAACACATGCTTACATGGGTTTTAGAACTAGACTCACTGGGTCTAAATTCCAGCTGTACCACTTATAAACTATTTAACTTCTCCAAACCTCATTTAATTTCTTCTTACATAAAAAGGTGGTGACTACAGTAGCTTTCCCACAGGATTTGTGAAAATTAAATGAGATGTTTATTCAAGGCTTTAACACTGAAGCTGGCACATAGCAAACATTCAAATAGATGCCAACTACCATCATTGTTATGCCAGTCCTTGCAAGGCTGCCTATATTTGCAAACATTGCACGTGGATAATCAGTGGACCAGAGCAGCCAACAGCGTGCCATCTGGCCAACAGTCTTTGGAACCCTCTCTCTTACAAAGGCATTTCCCATGGCCCCTCATTCCTGCCAGTGGCACAAGGAGAAAACAAGACACCACGGAGGGTGAAAGCACGGCATAATGCGGTAAAATAAGGAAACTGCACCCATCTGAAAGGTTTTGGTTCAGGGCTATGGAATCAGGAAGAAAAAAAGGAAGAGATGATGCTGAGACCATGACTGAGATAGTCTCATAAAGGACAAACGCTAAACACGGTGGAAGGCAGGAAGACTGCCACCAAGGAAAAAAAAATAATTACTTAGGGGATGGAATGGAAGTTTTGGCTCGTTACTGTGCGAAGAGTATTCCCAGAAAAGAACAAAGGATTTGGAGTTGAAAAGAATTTAATCAGTTTCTCCAGCCCACTTTAACCTGAAAGAGAAGAATTAAATTTCCAGGTCTTAAATTGGCACCAGAATTTAGAAAGAATCAAACTGGGGAGGGGGGAGGGGCGATGAGAAGGACCCATCCATCATCCAGAAACTGGAAGGGAAACACCTTCCCATGGAAAAATTAACCTGGCTCAGACTGAGGGCTGGTCTGACTCAGGAAGCACAGGACATGGAGGAGAGAGTGGGGTGAGAGGTCATAAAATGGACCTTTGTTATTTTCACCCTTGTTTTTTATGTTTTTTGCTGCTGCTGTTGTTGTTGTTGCTGTTGGTCATGGTGGTGGTGGTGGGAATGTGGGTATGTATATCAGCTAGATGAAGACATCAGATTCAGCTTTGTTTATTTCTGCTTTGTCAAGTGAAGGATTTTAAATCTAACTAAATAGTCAATAGGGAGTGACCTTTCTTTTTAACATCTGCCTGGCTGAGAATTAACACATCTGCTGTAACTCCTGAAGGACATGGGCAAAAATGTTGCCAGGCATCTTCATTATTCCAGCAAAGTGAAATTTAAAAATGTGTTGTTAACTGCAGATGGATAGATGCAGTATATGGTATGGATCTCGCTATAGAAGGTCGAAGATAACCCTGAGACCCCCCAAAAAAACAGTAAAAGTGAATTTACAGAGGTTAGTGGAAGGAGAAAACCAAATGTGAAGAAACAAAGATAACTCAACCTGCTAAATTCATCACTGGACTGGGCTGAGGTAGTGGGCAGCGGGTCGCATATTCAGTGAACAACACCCCTTAGTAAGAAAGGCCAGAGGGAGGAGAAGGCGGTGTCTTCTGCCTCTATGACACTATCACCTCTAAGTTCCATTTGCCACAATGTGCAAGTCACTGAAGGATGCTGAAGCTCACAGTCTGTTTAAGGAGACAAAACGTGTACATAAACAGAGAAGTAAATGACAACACAAGCTGTGCCAAGTAGGCAATGTTTCTTTCTTAGAAACTGTGCAGTGTCTTTGTATTACAAAAACACATATCCATCTTGCTGGGCAGAAGACACACCATGATGCTAAACTCAGAGAAATAGCCCTAAATGCCAACATCATACAATTGTGCTCTAAGTCATCCAACAATTAAAGGATAGCTGTGATATTAAGATATGAAGTATTACTGCTTGAGAAGTTATTAATGAACTGCCTTATATGCTGTTTAAAGTTGTCAATTTTAACCTCATGTTGATTTGGCAGCTGTCCATTTGAAATGACTTTAGGTTTTATACCCCTACATATATTTTATATTTATTTAGGAAGGCAATATAAGTATAGTGACTAAGTGTAAGGACACTGGAATCAGACTTCCTAGGTTCAAGTCCCAGGTCTATACATATTAGCTGTACAACTATAGCGAGTTACTTAACTTCTCTAAGCTTTGGTTTCCTCATATGTAAGTGGGAATGATAATAGTGGCACAAATTCAGCCCACAGAAACATTTGCTTTCATTTCTATTATCGCTAAGGTGGCTGAGAGTGTGAGTTGGTATGAGATGGCCACTGGAAGGGGCCAGGGCACTGTACAACCACAGTCTCCCACAAGGATACCTTTGAGACCTGCCCCCTCATTCGCTGTGTTCAATGGCAGGTATGTGCACAGACTAGAGACAAAGGAGAGGCACCCAGTAGTCTGAGGGAACAGCGCAGGAGGAACTAGCACATCCAGGACATCTGCTTAAAAATGACGGGTTCACATACACAAGGGGGGGGAAACAGAGATTCAAAATTAGAAGCAAGTAAGTACACTTTGCGAAGATCAAAAAGTTGATGGGGACAACAGGTAAGAGTGTTCGTCCAGGCTAATAAAATTACTTGCAGAAAAATGTTCTCCAAGGTCTAGGGAAGCTGTGAAGAGCCGTTTGAGTCTCAAGCATACAGCTTTATTTCTGCCTGCGTCCAGAGAGCTTCTTGTTGCAAAAAAGTTGTGGGATCAAAAGGCAGTTAATTATGTCTGTTTTAAGAAAAAGTATTGTAGGTGACGAAGAGGAAGCTCTGATTAAAAGGTCTGGGTGTGGACAGAGGGGGAGGGTTCAGAAGCCCATTTTACAGTGTTAATCTCATGTTTAAGGCTCAAGTGCAACTGTATGCCAAGGGCTTTGGGGTACAAAGCGTCTCTAAACATCTACAGCAAATACTAGAGAATGTATCTTCCCCAGGTCTCAAATGTAGTAAGACATTCACAGAGGGCAAGCTCCGGTCTGAGTCGGCATCTTTGTTCTGTGCTCTTAGACCTGGTTTCTTCCTTCCATCATACTTACATGTTCCTCTTTATTTTTTTTTAAATTGAAGAGAGAGAGAGAGAGAGAAGGAGAGAAAGAGATCAACAGGTTGACTCCTGTATTGTGCCCCTACTTGGGAACAAACCCACAACCTAGCTAGCTATGTGCCCTGACCAGGAATGGACCCTGCAACCTTTTCGTGCTCAGACCACACTCCAACCAACAGAACCACCAGGCCAGGGCTTACACATTCCTCTTTACCACATTCCTCATCACTATTTGTCTTCCTCACCAGTCTTCAAACCTCAAGGAACAGGGGCCAGGTCTATTTTTGTTTTCCATTGTATCTTAAATACTTAGCAAAGAGCTGTATGAAAAAGCATATAGTAAGCCCACAATAAATAGGTATGGATTGGAAGCTTGAAATCTGAATACTTGCATTCTACATTTCATGTGTTAGAATTGGGCCGGATTATTGAGGTTCCTTTAAACATTTTCTTTCATGGGACAGAGAAAAGCCAGATCCTAGGAACATCAGCCAAGGAGGTAACTTCCCTATAATGCAATTTTCAAGTTACAAATGTCTGTCTCAAAGCACAAGTGTTAACCAAGGAAATCTTTTGAATCTTTTATTTTCTAAAAGGAAATCAGCTGGAGTAGCCTAACGAGTATCTTTCAAAAACCATTTAATAGGTTAAAAGGTTTTCAACTATCTCAGCAAATAATAACAACTATTTATGCTTTTTATTATTGAGGTTCCTTGCTAACAGAAAAAACATAATAAAGTATTGTGTGTATCTGTGTGTATGTGTACATGTACACACACACACACACACACACACACACACACACACACACAACCATCATCTCCTGGGGCTAGTCACAGGCGGGAAAGCCATCTCCTGGGGCTAGTCACAGGCGGGAAAGCCATGCCTGATGGCTCATTCAGTTATAACCAGGTCCTACGATTCACCTGCTGGCAGCTACTTTTGATGGTGCTTTCTTTCCACAGAGATGGCAAGTACATAGACCAAGGGACTCCACCCCCCTGCTGAAAGTCCATGTTAATTATTGCAAATCCATTGCAGCATTTTCTCTTGGAGTCTAGACAACACCTCCTAATTGTTTTTCAGTACAGCACTGCAGCCAGCCACTGCAATTCAATTAAAGTTCAAGTACAAGATGAAATATCTTTGCCTCCTTGGCGTCGGAGTACACACTTGAAAGTATTTCAAATTCTCTTTTCCATGATCCATAGCTTTTTTTAAAAAAGACATTTGCATCAAATATACACAGAAGGTTTCACTAAATAATATTAGCTCTTATTCATGTGATATGTTTTGTTTTTTTCTATTTCACTTTTTAAAAATGCTATCTGCAACCTACTGATTTTATCATCTTTATAAAATATGGTTTGTGACCTGCAATTTGAAAAATCATGCTATAAAGGAGCACCTCTGCAACCTCCAAATTCTAAGGTCACATCAAACAGCACGAGGAGATTGCTCAGACGGACAGAGCACTGGACTAAAGGAACCACGGTCAGAGGCTCATTGAAGCCATGCAGAATCCTTTTTTGAGGAGGGGAGGCGGTTAAAACAAAACCATGGAGGGAGAAAAATATCTTTTCTCTAGATTGGAAAATATCTTTATTAGAAAAACATTCTTCTCCCTGTAACGATAAATTGGAAGAATCCCTGAGAATAGGACAGTGACAAAATCCTGGATTGTGGATTTTAGTAAGAAATAATGGTCTATTAGAGACCTAAAGCCAAAAAAAAAAAAAAAAAAAAAAAATCCCCATAGATATGTGGGGAGGAGAACCACTACCACAAGGCTTAAAGTATGTAATATTAAATATAACTTTGAACCTGGAGAATTTGTTCATGTATGGGAATCTGTCATTCTACAAAGATGAGAAAAAGCAGAAGTCAAAATGTAGGCAATGTCTCTCTAAGGCTGACCTTAACTTTAAAATATATATGTAATGGTGCAGAACTCAGGCAGAATCTCGACACTCTACAACGATGGTGTCTGTGGCTCACAGCAAGGATGGGGGAGGAGAGAAAGGAGAAGTGGGAAGGAGAACCTTTTAAAGCAACCAGCTGAAATGTGACCAAGAAAGGCATAATTTTACTTCTGCTCCTAAGTTCAGATGATTTGAAGCCCTGCATAAACCAAAAGCTGTCACTATAATTCAAGAATAATTGGAGCAAATGGCTGCTTAGCACAAGAAAAAGATATGACAGGAGAAAAAATCTTTCAGTCTTTGAGTTGCTCTGGGAAGTAGGATCTTTACCTAAAATTCCAGCTGAGTAAAACGTGCCCCCTCTTCTCATCTCCTCATCATAACTGGACCTACAGAAGCCTGACATTTGTCACCCTTTGATTTTCCCAAACATAAGATTCATTTAACACAAAATATTCACCTTATGAGCACACATACATTTACACATTCTCCTTCATATTCCCTTTCTCTTTCTCTCTCTCTCTCTCTGTCTCTCACACACACACACCCCTACATCTGTTTTCTTTTTCCTCCCTAAATAACCCTACTTCAGTGTTGAAAACATACAAAAGAACCCTACCCACCAAACACTGAACCACTGTTTCCCAAATGACGAAAGGGAGCTACTACTACTACACCCCCACTACTGTCAAAATCTCTTTCACTTACTTACTGCCTGCCCTCCCCCTGCCAAAAATAAATAATTAAGAAATCCTAGAATATCAGAACCGCAAAGGCCTTGAAGACCATTGCAACCTTTGTCACTCAGAGTGAGGTCGAAGGAGCAGCACCAGCCTTGCCAGGAGCCTGCTAGGGTAGAACCTCTTGCACCACTGGAACCTGTGGGAACAGATCTCCATTGTAATGAGGTCCCACGTGATTCACATGCACACTCCAATCGGACAGATGGTGGTCTAGGAAGCGTTTCTCAGCGCCGTTTGCATTGGGAATCGTCTAAAGAGCTTTAAAAGCTATCCAAGCCAGGCCTCCCTCACCTGAGAGCAAATTAATCAGGAACCTCTGGCTGCTGGTGTGATTAAAGACTCCCCAGGGACTCTGTCCTGCAGCCAGAGTTGAGTAGCACTGTTCCTGTCCAACTCTGCCCTTTCACAGATGGAGAAATGGAATTGCTGAGAGGCCAAGTGACTTGCCCAATGCCATAAAGTAAGCCAGTGGTAGGGCTGACCCCACACAGTGAGGTGCCCTAGGGACCCTCATGAGGATGGACTCCAATAGTGGAAATGTCTGCCTCCTTCTCCCTCAGGAGTCTGGCTCTTCTCAGGCACAGTGACTAGGGGGAGAAGGCTGTGTTCATAGAGGGTCATCCATCTCACTCTTTTTTGAGCTCTCCTCTACTCTCACAGAAAATCATTTAATTTGGTCTGGAGTGTAGCTTTAGAAAACTATGTACTCATAACACTTATTTGACCCTCCAAAAATTCATGTTGAATGAATTTGTATTTGTCCGTCCCCTTCTCAGCTGTCTTCTTCTTTTCCCCAGACTACACGAAAAGCAGCCAGCACACCGCCAGGACAGATATCTCTGAGAAAATCCAACTCAGGAGATTAAAGGGCACGACAGGGTTTGTTCCCTTTCCTTGAACCCTGGGAAAATGCTTACAGTGGAGCCTGACAGGGCCTACCAAGAGCAACAAAAAAAGCAACGTTGCTATAAGCTGTTGGAGGCAGACAAAAGCTGGTTTCAAGATTTGCCTGGGCATTGCAGAGGTGGTTTATGAAAAGCCCAAATGTCAAAGTTGCCTTGCTCCTTAGGGTCCTCTAAGGACAATGCAGGTCCAGTCAAGCACAGACCAGCCTGAAAAATGAGACCTGAGAATGGGGGCGGGGTGAGGAATCTATTCAAAGACTGGAATTCTCAGAGGCCCATGCCTTTTGTGTGTTGGATAACTCATCTCCTGGTTTTGCAGGAGTAAAAAGGGCACAAAGGAATGAAGGCAAAAGGACACAGGCAGAAATCAAGATAAAAGAAAGAAAAGGAAATAAGAATGAAGACGCAGGGGGAGAGAAATGTGTGGTTATTAAAAGTGAATTAAGAGGCTCTGTTTTTTGCTTCCTGAATTTTAATATACAGAAAAGGGGCTGAACCTTCTGAGACAGCTCCTATGCAAGGACGAGGAATGAGGAAGGTGAGACTGGAGGTCTTTCATCATCATTTTGAGGAACTGCACTGCCTGACCCCATGGCTGCCACAGGATAGAAGCACTGGATGGTGCCTGAAGGAAGGTGACTTCTCCCAGGCTCCATTCAGACCCACTTTTACAGAAAATGGGACTGAAGATTCCTTCTGGCCTTTCCAGAAGCCAGTACTCCTCATGTCACAACAGGAAGGAAGCCTGTTCAGTGCTTCTATTTACAATTTCCTTTCGGGCAATCGTCACATTTTGAAATGGAGTCTGCTGAGGGAGATAATTTCAGCTCCACTCCTATTTTCAGGTTCCCTCTTGTATGAAAGGCAGCATCAACTAAGCTCTAAGAAGCAATTTAGAAAGTGGAGTTGTTGGAAGGGGGAACCCAAGCCAATCTACAAACCTGCAAAGCCTGGAGAGGAAGCTTTTATTTTTAACACTGAGATCTGTGAGGCTGACCTATATTTCACTTCTTACACTGGCAGAAATGACAAGCCTCGAAGAGCAGGACACAGAACTGAGCAGAGGTCTTTGCAAGGTTCTGCATGGAGTAGCAGTTGCAGTAGGACACCAAACCCCTAACCTGGATAGAGACAGAGACTAAAACAGAAGGTGCTGGAGGGTCTGAGTAAGGGTGATGAGGACCCTCAGGTGGACTAGAGGGGAAGACCTGGTCTTAGCTTTACCTTAATATCTCAGAAATGAGTCCACAGCCAGACTGAATCATGCAGCTAACGTGAGGAGTATGGGTGGAGGGGGGGGCAGATTAAAGGCCCAGGAAAGGAGAAGGTGAGTGTGGAATTTCCAGACTTTACTGGGAGAACCTGTCCAACACATCAAAATCCCTTGATCAAACAAGCAAAAGAGGAGGCAATATTAAACAATGTAATCAAACAAGACTGCTTAACACCATCAGATTTTTTTTTTAAATGTGTCATCTCTACTGTTATTTTATGTCTTCTACTCATTTCTCAAAGCCTAACCCTGCAAATCATTTGTCTGGCCACCCTTATGAGGACAAGTCTCCAAATGTGTAATACAATGTTAACTTTCACTGTCTGCTGAGACACTGAAGGTTGGCACAGCTACATTATTTTCCTTGTGTGTCACACTTCACATTTTAATCCACCATCCAGTCAGCAGACTGGAAAAAGAGAAATCATTTCAGATTATGAGAGACTTTAGACCCTGTACCACCAACCTTTTTTTCTTATCAATGTGTCATCTAAATGTAAAGCAGTACAAGGATTTAGTGCAGGTGCAGGAGGCCAGAGGCTCGGTGATCAGCGGCTCCAGGAGCGCACAGGCAAGAGCTGGGTTCCTCCGCTGGGTGTTCCACAAGCACCTCACACCAAACACTACAATGCAGAGCCGATATCTTTCTTTACTCCCTCCCAAAATCCACGGTAATGGCACCACCATCCACTTGGTCATTGGCAGCAGAAGCAGCGGTGGTGGTGGGCTCACTGGACACCTTCGCCTGCCGCCTGGGTCCATTCAGGACAGGGGCAGCAAAGTAATGAAGACAGGAGGTGACAGAGCCAGACTACCTGACATGAGTCTCAGTCACTTGCTAGCTATGAGAGAGCCCTCGGGCCAAGTAAGTCACTTAGCCTCTCGGTGCCTCAACTTCCTCATCTGGAAAACCTCTTAAGGTTGCTGTGAAAGTAAATGAGTTAAAATATGTCCTACATCTAGAACCACACCTGGTACATATTAAGGGCTCAGTGTAGGCTAAGACTTCCTGTTCACCAACCCCACATCTACTCATTCATCAGGACTTTCAAACTCAAAATCCTCTCTAATGCCATTCTCTTTCCTACTTGTAGCCCTCACCATCTCTCACCTGGACTGATACAACACCTTCCTCCTTGCTCTCCTTGTCTGTATTCTCTCCATCTTTGCTTTCAGCTACTTCTGCCCTATCTCCTTTCCTTTCACCCCACGTACACTAATCTGCTCTTCATACTCCAGCTTGCTGTTTCAAGCCTTCCTGCCCTTATCTGTGTGATTTCTCTGGAGAAGTCCTATAGGTCCCAATTTATGCATCATCCCCTTCAGACAGCTCTCCAGAACCCAACCCCAGGCATACTTCTCATTCTGGGTTCCCAAAGCCCTGTGCGTTTCTCCTGCACCACACCCAAGTCATCCTGCAGTTCTCTGGAGCTTGAGGGCAGGACTTATCCCAACTACATTTATACGCCCTCACAGGCATTAAAGTCCAAATTGAAGACTGTGGAGTGCCACAATTAGGAACCTGTACTCTGTGCTGGATACATACCCTGGTCCTAGCATTTACTGGTTAGAGGACCTTCATCAAGTCACTGACTTTGCAGAGTCTCATCCATAAAATGGGAATGAATGACTGCAGGTACTCCACCACAAAAGATTGTGAAGAATGAACAAAATTAACACCATCTTTAGCTCAATGGCTGGCACATCCTGAGCACACATATAAATTTCAGGGGAGGAAAGTTCTGACAAATGAAAAATACCAACAAGATGCAATTTTTTTAAAAAAAAATATGGGCATAAGATTGAAACATTTTTGTAAGCAGAACTCATTAATGGATAAGCCAAGATAGTCTTGGATATGATGTTCATTTGCCTGGTTCTGAGACTTCAAAAAAGTAAAAAGAAAATAGTTGAATCAGCTGGTAACTGTGCTCCATTCCTAAGAGTCCAGGTTAGTGAGCATGGCCCTGGGAGAAGCAAGTGGAGACATTCTGGAGGATTCTGGAGGCTGACAGTGAATACAGAGCAAGCTGTTCACCCCTCAGAAGCCAAGGTGTGGAGAGTGGGGGAAGAGCCAACAGAATCTGGATCCTCCTGCCAGTCACTTCAGGAAACCAACTTCCCAGAGTTAAGCTCTGCCAGAGCTCTTTCTAACAACAGGGTATTACTCCACAGTTGGCCCAGAGCATCTGCCTGACTGATCTCGGTTTCCATGACTTCCTTGCCCCTCAGCCCCAGCAGAATCCGCTGCTAGCAACGGTAATCAGAAATGATTCTTTGCCCTTCATGCCAGGAATTTGAGTGAAAACACTCTTGGCTCTTTAAAATTCTATATAACCTTGTAAATCTTGCCAAACACCACCACAAACACATATTGAACTTCTCTTCTTTAACTGATCTCCTCACAAATCTATCACTTATCTGGCAGGGCATGTGCAGAGGCTCCCCTATTTTTAGTCATGAGCATCCTCAGAAAAACAAATGAGCTGGGAAAGTTGGACATACACGTATGTTGACTGCTTCTCTGAAGGAGCTGAGAGCCAATCAGCCACAATTAAACTTCTCACTGAGGCTCTCAGAGCATGGACCAAAAGTACTGAGTTCAACAGCATCAGGGAAGGGATGTGACCATGACAGTGTGGCCTAGGAGGAGAGCAGTGGTGGCAACGGTCCCCACAGACTCCTGAACTGAGAGACTTGAGAGCTGCTGTCACACTGTTCTGGTTTGCTTGGGCTGCCATAACAAAGTACCACAGACCACATGGCTTAAACAACAGAAATTTATTGCCTCAGCTCTGGAGGCTAGAAGCCTGAAATCAAGGTGCCGGCAGGGTTGGTTCCTGCTGCGGACTCTGAGGGAGACTGTTCCAGGCCTCTCCTCTAACATTCTGGTTCGCTGGCAATTTCTTCCATTCTCTAAGCTCATAGAAGCATTACTTCCAATCTTTGCCTTTATCTTCACACGGTGTTCCCTGTATGTGTATCTATGTCTAAATTTCCACTTTACAAGGACACTCGTTATGCTTGACTAGGGTCCACCCAGATGACTTCATTTTAATTTTATTACTTTGGAAAGACCCTGTCTCAAATACAGTCACATTCTGAGTACTAGGGGTTATGACTTCAACATATCAATTTGTGGAGGACAGAATTCAACCTGTAACACCTACTCTCTTCCCAGAGACTCCGTGACCATCAGTAAATAAGCCTTGGATCAGTGTGACAGGATCTGGATCCTGCTGGCTGGGACATGGGCTCTGTGAGCGTGGGCCTGGAGTAGGCGAACGAACTGCTCACTGGGTCACAGTGGCTCCATCAGCATTCAAGCAATGAGTGAGAAGAACCAGCACATGTACAGCCCAGAAAAGAGGGCTGACAGACTGGCTCCACCAAGAGGGAGTCCTGGCAGCTAAAAAATACACCATGGTCGCAAGTGCCTGACATTACCTGTCACCACTACAGAGATGCCTCCTGGGTGAAACACAAGCACATCACCTCACAGTCGTGAGGCACACGCGAAAGTTTGGACTCATCCTGCAGCTTGACCTGACCCTTCGCCCCAGCTCCCAACTGACATCTCCAATTGCTGTTTAGCGAGTCAGTCATCTCATTCTTCCCAACAGCATGGTCCTCCCAGGTGGGTCCAGCAGAACTCAATGCTCTTTTTTCTACATTCAAACCCATCTTTTCCTCAAAGTTTTCTTATTTAGCCTAATTCTGCCTATGTCAGTAAGTTCTTAACAAGAATGTGGCCTCTATGAGAGGAGGATATTTAGTCCATTCTATTCCTGCATTCCCAGGGCTAGCACCTGGTGAGTAGAGGAGGGTCTAAACACATACCTTTGAATGCTGGAATGAAAGTTGTCTTTCCCCCCGCTAGACAGGCAGTTCCTTGAGAGCAGGGAGTGAGCCTTATTCATTTCTTTTAAGTTCCTGCCCTGGGACAGCCTCATATACGGCTCCCAACATCAGAATGAATCAAATGAATGGATGCTTCCCACTTAGGTGTTCTGTCCACCTCATACTAAACTCTGAAGTCATTTAGAACCCTTAACTTGCTTCTTCTCAAACAAGCCTGCTTTCAACAGTCAGCTTAACATTGCCTCTTCTAAAGACAACCTCCGTCTTCCTCTTCAGTGAGCACCTCATTGTACTCAGTACATGCTTCTAGCCCAACATCTATAATCATGCTTGTCTTCTACTAGGCTGTGAGTTGCTTAAGGGCAAGGATTTTCCACTTATCTTTCTGATTACCACAGGGCTCAGTTGGCATCTTTTCTTTTAAAAGTCTAAATAAACTTCTTTCCTACTGACCCAGATTCAAACCTTACACCTTCCCTCGCCTCCTGTTAGATCCAATCAGTTACAGTCTATTCTCAGTATCTGAGGTTCATCCATTCCATCCACTCATCCCTTTCTTTCATTCCCTCAACCTCTATCCTAACCCCATCCAGTCTCTCTGAGTCTTTCTTCCCTTCTTCAAACAATCTTATACAAGGCTGCCAGATTAAGAATCCTACAGTATTACTTTGCAAAAAAACAAAAATTCAAAAAAGGGAGTTCCAGCCAAGATAGAGGGCTAAGTAGAAATGCTTCACTTCCTCGCACACCCAAAAGAAGGATAACAACCAATTTAAAAACAAAAAAACAATCAGAACTGCCAGAAAGTCAAACTGTATTGAAGACCAACAACCAAGGAGGCAAAGAAACATTCATCCAGACTGGTAGGAGGGGCAGAGAGAACATGCAGCAAGGCAGCAGATGACGAGGGTGAAGTAAGGCCTGGAGGATAGAGTGGTCCCACATTCACACATGGATAAGGCAGGAGGAACAACTGGGGAGCGAGACAGGCCACAGAACCCAGGATTTCAGCATGGGAAACTAAAGACTCAAAATGTGTGACTGTAAAAACCTGTGAGGGTTGCAGCAGTGGGAGAAACTCCCAGTCTCACAGGAGAGTCTGCTGGAGAGGCCCATGGGGTCCTGTAATGTACACACACCCACCCACCTGGGAATCAGCACCTGAAAGGGCATGATCTATCTGTGAAAAGTGAGGGAAGTGACAGAAAGTGGAGCAAGAGCTGAGCAAGTGGCATCATTCCCTCTCCACTACTCCCTCATATAGCACCACAACAAAGAGAAATAGGTTGCCCTCCTGGTGACTACCTAAGGCCATGCCCCTTACAATGTAACAGGTGTGCTGCGACAAAGAAATATGGTCCAAATGAAAGAACAAATCAAAACTCCAGAAAAAGAATGAGGAGACAACCTATCAGATGTAAAGTTCAAAACACTGGTAATCAGGATGCTCATAGAAATGATTGAGTTTGGTCACAAAATGAAGGAAGAAATGAAGGCTATACAAAGTGAAATAAAGGAAAGTATACAGGGATCCAACAATGAAGAGAAGGAAACCAGGACTGAAATCAACAATTTGAAACAAAAGGAAGAAATAAACATTCAACTGGGACAGAATGAAGAAACTAGAATTCAAAACAATGAGAGGCTTAGGAACCTCTGGGACAACTTTAAACACTCCAACATCCAAATCATAGGGGTGCCAGAAGGAGGAGAGGAAGAGCAAAAAATTGAAAACTTATTTCAAAAAATAATGAAGGAAAACTTCTCCAATCTGGTGAAGGAAATAGACTTCCAGGAAGTCCAGGAAGCTCAGAGAGTCCCAAAGAAATTGGATCCAAGAAGAAACACACTAAGATACATCACAATTAAGATACCAAGGATTAAAGATAAGGAGAGAATCTTAAAAAACAGCAAGAGGAAAGGAGACAGTTACCTACAAAGGAGTTCCCATAAGACCATCAGCTGATTTCTCAAAAGAAACCTTGCAGGCAAGATGGGGCTGGAAAGAAGTATTTGAAGTCATGAAAGGCAAGGACCTACATCCAAGATTACTCTCTCCAGCAAAACTGTCATTTAGAATGGAAAGGAAGATAAAGTGCTTCCCAGATAAAGTCAAGTTAAAGGAGTTCATCATCACCAAGCCTTTATTATATGAAATGTTAAATGGATTAACCTAAGAAAAAGAAGATAAAAAATAGGACAGTAAAAGGACAGCAAACTCACAGATATTAACAACCACACCTAAAACAAAAGCAAACTAAGCAAACACCTAGAACAGGAACAGAAATACAGAAATGGACATCACATGGAGGGTTAGCAACAGGGGAGTGGGAGGAGGAGAGAGGGGGAAAAGGTACAGAGAACAAGTAGCATAGATGGTGGGTAGAAAATAGACAGGGGGAGGGCAAGAATAGTGTGGGAAATGTAGTAGCTAAAGAACATGTTCCCCCCATGGACATGAACTAAAGGGGGGAAATGTGAGTGGGAGGGGGTGTGCAGGGTGGAGGGGAATGATGGGGGAGAAATGGGACAACTGTAATATCATAATCAATAAAATATATTTAAAAAAAAGAAAGAAAGAAGAGGTGAAACAAGATTAATGACAGGAGGATTTGTGGGTGGAGGTGGAACTGACTATGTATTAGACAGAGGTAGAAGGCTCAGTTCCTGATCCCAGCTCTGGAATCAACTTGCTGGGTAATACCAAGCCCATATAAAACCTCTCTAGGCCTAATTTGTTTTTAGGTAGCAAGGCCCGTTCTTCACAGAAAATCATATAGAGAAGCTCAATACATGAAACAGGCAAAAAAAGGTCTATCTGATGGGGGCTGGAGGTTGAAGACAAGGGTATCACTCTTCCCACTCATCATACCTGCCCTGGATCCTGTTTGGTCCCAAAGAGCCCCATGGGCTCTCCTTATACATATTAGACTGATTCTCTCTAAAGGGCCTTCTGAGTTCAGAGTTAAGATCCTTGTGCTCCAGTCCCAACCACTGTCCTGAAACTGTTAAGACAATACGTTTCTGGTCCCCAGTTTGCTTAAATGTGAGTAGGGCTAGAAGAATCTCTAAGATCCTTTCCAGCTCCAACACTGACTCTTAATAGGAATCTGATGGTTAATAAATTAATAAAATACCATTGCACTGTAGCAGACTATCAAGGGAAAAGGATATTAACCAAGTAGGCAGTGTTTCCCAAGGTTCATAAATGTTTCACCACTTTATGGAGGATTAGATTTTTTTTTTAAGATTGAAATAAAATCAATAGAATTTGGAAGGTCTGTGAACCTTAACCTGTGTTTCAGTATCCCACTGGGAAAACTTTACAAGTGCACCAATTTAATCCATTTTGGCATATGTTTTATTGGTGAAGGATTTCATGTGGTAAGAAGCCACTTAAAAACACTGTAAAGGCAATTAAAAATGCTTAGAAATAACCGACTATGGCTACATAAGAAAACATCTTTGTTCTTAGGAAATACATATGGAAGTATTTAATGGTAAAGAGATCCAATTTCTCCAGGTTATTTTTTTGTTTTAATTCTCACCAAGGACATGCAGAGAGTGGGGAAGGGAGGGAGAAGGAAAGGGACAGAAACATCAGTGTGACAGAAACATCGACTGGTTGCCTTTTCGTATATGCCCCGACTGGGGACTGAACCTGCAACCCAGACATGTGTCCTGACAGGGAATCAAACCCATGGCCTTTTGGTTTGTGGGACAACACCTAACAAACTGAGCCATACCAGCCTGGGCATCCAGGTTATTCTTAAGTGGTTTTTAAAAAATATGTACTTATATATATCCATTATAGGGCAGAAGAGGGAGGCAAAATAAACATGTGTTCAATCTGGGTAAAGAGTATGGGAGGTCCTTGTATCATTCTTGCAACTTTTTTGTAAGTTTGAAATTATATAAAAATAGAAAGTTTCCAAAACTGTTCAGAAAAAATACCTAACTGACATGAATTTGTTTATGTCCATCCACCCTATACCTTTATCCAAACATAAAAGAGAACATACACAGCATTTTCCGCCACATAATTTTCTCTTCTCCTGTCCCCCTTTCTCCTTGCTAACTCTTTTTCAGAGCAGGAGTACCTGAAAGCCTAAAGGTTAAAAAGCTGCAGCTGAGAGTCTGCTTAACCACTATTCACAGCTCTTAGGCTGCTCTTACTATACTTCTAGAGTATCTCAAGAAAGCTATTGAATTTCTAGAGACTTCACCCACCCACAGTGACCACAGAAAGCAGTCTTCAGTCAACTTGCATTTTTTTAGCAGGTAAGTTTTATTTTCTGCTGTAACAAACAATTAAGAACTCCTTCATCTGGTAACAGTGAAACAAGATAGCTGAGGGTGCAGAAGGGCCAGTACAAGCAAACAATTTGACCCCCATAATAAAGTGGCAACTTCCGTAGGAATCAATGCCCCAGGGAAGGATGCCTAGAGAGGGACTCAGTCTAGGTTTGTCTAACCCCCTTTTTCCATTGTGGACTCAATGAAAAAACACGGGGGAAAAACCAACAGGGAAAGCTGCTCAAGACAGGAGGTGATAGAATTTCGGATTTCCACAGGGTCTTCACCAGTCAGTTGGCTAAATGAGGGGGGAAAAATCAGGTTAAATATGATAGCTCTGCACCGAGCTCTTTCTGCCCCCTCGGATGATGACAGGCCCAGGACAGTGAGCACCTCCTTAGACCTGAACTTCGGGGGTCTCCAATTCACTATTTTAGTCCCCTCCGGAGACCAACCCTAGCCATCTCCCGCTACCCCCCACCTTGGCCCTCTTTAGAACTAACATCATCAGAAGATTGCCAGACACTGCGAGCTCCTTCACACCCGCCCCTCCGTGGGGTTGGGCGTGCAGGGCCAGGAACTGGCGGGCCATCTCTGTCTCCGTGAATGATGGGAAAGGCACTATGAGGGAGCTGGTGGAGACTCGGTTAAGGTATCACCCAATACCGACTCTGCTCGTTTCCCCTCAGGCCACTCACAATGGCCTTAATCCCCTCAAATGTCCCCCCCCCCTTTGTGGTCCCTCAGGCTGTCTCCCTTGCCCCACACCATCTCAGCTGGCCGCCACCGGCCCATCCCCTCAGCCACTCTGGCCCCCCTCTCCCATCTTCACTCCCCCTCTTCCCCATCGCACTGCGTCGCTAGGCCCACCCCCCTCAAAGTAGGATACAACTGGAGCGGCTGTCCTCCTGGCCTTCGGGCTGTGGGCCCACTGGGCCCTGGCAGGACACCTCCGCCCGGCCCGGGCACGTGGGGAGCCTGCGCAACGGCCCTGGCCTCTCCCATGCCGCCTCGACGGGGGCCCTCCTGGCCTGCAGGGCCACCCGGGCTGCCCCAGCTGCCCGGACCGCCCTGGCCTTCGGCGTCCTTGGACACGCGGCCCGCACCTCGCCCCTCAGCCTGCATGGTCTCTTGGCCTCTGCTTCCGGAGCGGAGCGCAGCGCAGGAAGGCGGCTCCTCGGGAAGCCCCGCCCCTTAGCGGGGACCTCACTCCGCACCTTTCCCCAACCCTCCTTCCTCAGTAAAATCGTTGCAAAGTAGAAGAAATTATGATAATAAATATGGGAATTCATAATATTCGTTCAGTGAGATGGCAGCAGCGCCGGCACATGTCCCCTTAGCTCTCACCATTCACACACGTCATCAGTGGCTTCTTCCTGAAAACTCCTCTGATTCTCGGCCAGAGAGCTTTTCGCAGCATAGGAAGCAGAACAGAGGTGCTGCACATTAATGCCCCTGACAGTATCCCTCAGCCAATGATGGGCAGTGTGGTGGATAAATACCGCCCACTTCCTCACCCTCTAAGACAGGTTCTAATCTCCCAGATGTTACCAGAGAGACTGAGCCCCAAGTGGCCACGTTGTAACCGAATTAAGAGACCATAGTTTGAAACCTTTCTCATCCTTATCTCACTTCTATTTCCTGGGATCACTTCCCAAATAAACTACTTGCACTCCAATCTTTCTCTGAGGATCTGTTTCTCGAGGAACCCACTGCAAGACAGGAGGCACTTCAAGCAGGAAAGAAAATAAACTAAGTTTCTCTACCTCCATGCAAGGAAGCCCAGGCTAGCCTCTTGGAGGATAAGATCACATGTAGACTAGGAAAGGAGCTGCCTGATGGCCTGTGGCCTTACAGGGAGAAACTTGGCTTTGTCATTTTGCAATCCAACAGAGAGAGAGCCATAGAACTAAATACCCTGACTTCTCTCTCCTCCCTCTGGGGCTTTGCAATTGCACCAGAAGCCCAAGGGCAAAAGAGCCATTGCTGTAGTTCATCCAACTCAGTCTCCAGAGCTTAAAGCATGATGGGGAGGGATGGAGAATGGATTTACATGGACAAACAGAAGATACTCATCATGATTCCTCACTAGTTTTCCTTCTTCCACTTTCCATTTCCTAGAGCCTATCTTCCACATTACCACTATGTATCTTTTTAATTGTGGTCATATGGTTCCACTACTTAAAATTCCTTCAGTGGTTCCCATTGTTCATGGCTTTAATGATCACATTCTGAAGATCAGATTCAACCTCTAACATGACATGCTCTTCAAAGTCTGGCCCTTGCCTTTTTTTATGGTTTCACTTTACTCCACACCCTTTGCCTGGAACCAGACCAAACCACCTGCTACTGCTTGAACACACAAAGCCTTCACACTACCTTTGCTAATTTGCCATTCCCTCTATTTGGAATGCCAGTCATATCTTCATGAGCTCATTCTTTTGGCACCCCCTGTATCTCTCCTTTACTATCCCCATCACCCTGGTAACGATTTGTTGAACGTCCTTCTGGAGACTGTCCATGTCTGTCTTGTCACCGCTCTATTCTCAAAACTTAGCACACAGGAGCTGGTCCAAGGTAGAGGCCCAATAAGTATCTATTGAATGAATTACTGAACTATACCATGAATGTATCAAATTCCCTCCTTGGGTTTTCTACAGCACTTAGTAAGTCACTTCAACTATAGCACTTACTACCTTTTATTATAGATATTTGTGTGCCTGTCTCTCTCTCCAGATAGTTATCTCCTCAAGGTCAAGAACCTATCTCGACAGCCTGTAAGTTCCCAGGTTGTAACATGAACACAGTTGGCTAAATGAAGAAATGAATGGATGACAAAGCTGGTTGCTGGGTATAAAAATTCATTCATTCAGCAAACATTTATTGAACACTTACTGTGTCCTGGGCACTGTTCCAGAAATCAACAATGAACAAAAGAGGGAAATATGTTTGTCCTAACAGAGCTTACATTCTTAAGGGTGAAGGGAGTAGGACAGACAGTAAACAAAATAAGTAAAATATATATTCACTGGTGATAAGGGCATTAATAGATGCTTGGTAAATATCTGTGTTATTAATAAATGGGTATAACATACTCCAAAGATAAATACATAAAGTAACCACTTTTAATGAGTATCATAGGTTTATCTGAGAAGGAGACTCTATGAATAGGGTAACATTTTGGATCTCACAGCACTGCAATAAATGGTGAGGGGAATGATGGTTTTCATTCCTCATGGGTAGGCCCTGGCCAGCACCCAAGACACAGGACTTCACACTCCCTATGCCAGCTTCACAGGAGACAATAGAAGCTTTCTGATCTGCTCCCTCCTCCTACATTGTACAGTGGCATGTGTTCTCCCTGCCTGGGTCATCAGTGCCCAGAATCAGCTTTCATGTCCCTAAAGAATACATACAATCAACCTTCTTTTCATTGCAACAAGGACTGCATTGTCCAGCACTGCTCTGCCCCACCCCTGCCCTATCACCATTCCTTCTCTCTGCCTCTCTCTTTCCTCTGCACCCCCTCCCAGGGCATCTAGCCCCTCTTTCTCTCCTGGATGCAAGAACAGGTTCCAAGTGGCTCACATTAGCCATTTCCCTATTCCAAAACAGCTTGGGCACAGGAATCCTTCTGCAAGCAGAAGACAAGATGGGACGGAGTTGGTTTTGGGTGAGTGCCAATTAAACTGAATACCTCATTTTCCTCAGGGGCATAGAGTCTCCAGCATCTCAAATATTACCGAGAATAAAATACATATGAGTGTGATTGAATATTATCCAGCCATGAGAAAGAAGGAAATACTGCTGTTTGCCACAACTTGGATGAGACTTGAAGGCATTATGCTATGTAAAATAAGTCAGAGAGAGAAAAACAAATATTGTATGATATCACATGTGAAATCTTAAAAAGCCAAACTCATACAGAGAGTAGACTGGTGGCTACTAAGAGGCAGAGGGGTGGGGAAGATGAGGGGACACTGGTTAAAGAGTACAAACTTCCAGTTATAAGATGAACAAATTCTGGGGATCTAATATAAAGCATGACGAATATAGTTAATACTAGCCTATTGTGTCATATACTTCAAAGTTACTAAGAGAGATCTTAAATGTTCTTAACACACACACACACAAATGATATGTGACAGGATGGAGGTGTTGGCTAATGCTATGGTGATAATCATTTTGCAATATTTATCAAATCAACACATTAGATATCTTAAACTTACATGTTATGTGTCAATTTTATATATATATATATATATATATATATATCAATAAAACTGAGGGGGGAAAATCCATGTGTCTAAGAGTTACTCAACCTTGGTACTAATTAATGCTTCAGACTTGATAATTCTTTGATGTGGGGGGCTGTGCTGTAACTGTAGGATGTTTAGTAGTACCCTGGTTTCTATCCACTTGATAATAGCAGCAACCTCTCCTCTAGCTATGATATCTAAAAATGTCTCCAGAAATTGCCAAATGTCCCTTGCCAGGAGGGGTGTCCCCTGGTTGCAAACCACTGATCTAACCCTTTAAAACATACATGGAAATGTATCCTGTGGAAATGCATCCAGAACTTTATTCTGAGGAAGCAATTAAGGATGTGCATGAAGATGAAGCCAGTAGGATGTAGCATTGTTGATAAGAACAATAGCTACAACAAAAGAACACCCTAAATTTCCAATAACAGGAGGTTAAGTACATGCAAACTTTGGAATACTATCCTGCCATTAAAAAACAATTCATGGCCCTGGCCAGCTTTGTACCATACACTAAAAGATTGTGGGTCAGGTCACATACCTAGGTTATGGGTTCAATCCCCAGTCAGGGTGTGTACAGGAGTCAAAGCAATTGGTGCTTCTCTCTCATACTGATATCCCCCCACCTCTCTCCAATCAATAAAAATATCCTCAGGTGAGGATCGAAAAAAAAATCCATGATTCACACTTATGGGAATGAAAAGATGTCCATAATGTGCCAACAAATAAAAAGAGCTAATAACAGGATTACACTATAATTACAGACTGAGGCTATAATTATGCACAGATAAAAAACTCTAAGAGGATATAGTCCAAAATGTTAACAATAGATTATCTCTAAAATGGGAGATACAAGTCATTTGTTTTCTTTTTCACGCTTGTATTTTCTAGGATATCTACAATGAATAAGTATAACTTAATGCATTAGATGTAAAATAAAATTCTTCAGAAAGAAAGAAAGCAATGGTAGGTCTTAAGCATCCCCTCCACTCTTTCTTTCTCCCAGTAGATAAGAGAAACTTACTGCCTAAGTAAAAATGTTAACTGATCCAAAGTCTTTTTAAATTCTGCTTCTCTCCCACCCTGCCTACTCCCCGCCCCCACACCCTGTCTTCTCAGAATTGCAATTAAAAGTGAGGATATCAGCTTTGAGAAGAGAGGAATTTGCCCTTGGACCATCAGCAAAGCTTCAGCAATGGCACCCTGGGTGGGGCTGGAGCCATCCCTAAACCCTTAGGCTCTAATTACCACTGGCCCTGCCCGGCTGCCCTACGCACTCCATGGGTCCCTGGGCAGCAGCTATATTTCCTCAGCACACTCCAAAATCTCTAGGCCAAGGAATTTGGGTCCCTTGGCTCCCTCCCCCTCTCCTGTAGCCTGCCACTTCACAGCTAATTAGCACCTGAGTCTGAGCCAGGGTGGGGTAGGCAGAGAGAAGCTTGCCATGAACTGACTGCTGGGAAAGGGCTGGCAAACATTGGTCAGGATGAGTCTGTAGCCATCCTCCTATTTTTCCTCCCACAGGCTTCCCTCAAGCCCCACCTCTAGGCTTTCTCTCCCTCACACCTGGCTGGGAGCTGCCCGAATTCTGGATGGATGCCCGGTAGGCTGGTGTTGTGGAAGCTCAGGTCTCTAACTCAGGGGCTCTGGGGTCCTGCAGAGAAAAAAGTACCTCCACAGATGTAGGCTGGGTGTGTGTGCTGGGAGCAGATAATGGAAAGTAGGGAAACAAGCCATACTAAACAGGGTTGGTCCTTAGCAGTTGTGCCCATGTTCCTCTGAGGACTTCATGACCCTTAGTTCTGGATAGAGACCTGTTGGATGGGTGGGGGACCGGAGGGTCTCCTTTTAACCCCTACATGCCAGGCCGTCTCTCAGAGCACCCTAACCAATAAACCTCATTATGTCACTCTGGAGTCCGTAACATGCTCTCCATTGTACAGATGAAGTGGGATGGGCAGAATCTAAATTGTTTGTCTGAGCTCACACAGCTGAGAAAGAAGGCAAGGTTCTGACAGTCTTAAGTTTCTCCTTCTTAGCCCCCTCTCCATTCACACCCCTAGAATGTAGGTTGCCCCTACCTGAACAGAGCAAAGTACCTTTCAAATGACATCAAACAGCCAGTGCAATGAAGAAAAATTCTGTCGTAAGAAAGTGAGTTCTCAGGGGCAAGGCCCACAGTCCTGGCAATTGTCTGGGCCTTGAATATCTCTATTCAATAGGCCTTGAATATCATCATTCATGATATCAGAGTGTGCCCAGGACACACACAGGTACCTTATTCTCGGCAGGAGCAGCTTCATGGGTGTGTAACACAAGGCCCCACATTTAGATGGGTCCCATGCTTAAATACTCTGCTATCACCATCTTAAAATCCCTAATAATTATTGAACAAGGTGCAATAATTATTTTGAAAATGTATTTTGAAAATGTATTTTCATTTTGCACTGGGCCCTATAAACTATGTAGGTGGTCCTGTTTCTGAGAAGTTTCTCAGTCACCTTCTTCCTACCTTCCCTGTCCCTAATCTCAGGGCAAAACTCCACACAGTCACAATAAGGGGTGCTTTCCCAACCAGTGACTGAAACCAAATCAAAACCAACAAAAGTCCTAAATCCATGCAATTAGCTGATGACCTTTGAGACCCATTTTACCCCTCAAGAATCCCCCCACCAAGATCTTGCTGTCATTTTTAGGTGACTCACAAGTCACATGACCAAGGGCTCTTCCCCCTGTTCATTTTCTTGCATAAATTTGCACTTGTTTCTGTTGCTATTGCCAGTTTGGGGTGTTCTGTTTTCCCATCTCTTGTCCTCTCATCTCTGCTCACAGCTGCACAAGACATTCCTAAGGGATATTCCAGGCAGGCCAAGGATCTCTCCTTACCCCTAACCCAAATAAAATGTTAATCTGATGGTTTCAAGACCATAAACTGCCTCCAGGCAATTTTTGCTAATATATGTCCCCCTAGCCCTTGTGAGGTAGCTCAGTTGGTTAGAGCATCATCCCCATACACTACAGTTACATCATCAAGGCACATACAAGAAGCAACCAATGAATGCATAAATAGTGGAACAACAAATCAATGTCTCTCTGTCTAAAAATCAATAAATAAAAAATTAAAAAAATATATATCCCCTATGACCGGCTGGAGGTTAGTCATCAAACACTGTCGTCAGCAAATGTCCTTTGGAAGATCCTCAGGAGTGTCAGTTTCTGGCAGGTGGGCTACAACCTATGAAGTGGGCAGACCATCCCCCAGGCAGGGGAGGATAAGGTCAGAGAATTTGGATAACCATTTGATATGCCTATCACAAAAACAAGTTCTCCTCAGAGGAAGGTTATACATAAGTGAATGTTTCTGTCCATGTAGTACCTATTATAACCAGAGGAACTGATTCAGGTTAGTTTTCTTTCGCAGAATGGCCTCCCAAAAATATCCATGTCCTGGTCCCTGGTACCTGTGAATATATTACATTACAGGGTAAAGGGGGAATAAGGTTGCAGATGGTATTATGTTTGCTATCACCTGACTTTAAAGATGATAAGATTATCTCAGATTTTCTAAGTGGGCCCAATGTTATCACAAGGGTCTGTAAAAATTGAAGAGAGCCCTGGCTGGTGTGGCTCAGGGGATTCAATGCCAGCCTGTGAACCGAAAGGTCACTGGTTTGATCCCTGGTCAGGGTACATGCCTGGGGTGCAGGCCAGGTCCCCAGTCAGGGATGTGCAAGAGGCAACCAATTGATGTTTCTCTGGCACATCAATGTTTCTCTCCCTCTCTTTCTCTCCCCCTAATCTCTCTGAAAATAAATAAATAAATAATCTTTTAAAAACAAGTGCAAGAGAAGCAGAAGAGGAGCTTGGGATGATGCTATGTGAGAAGGACTTGACCAGCCATTGCTGCCTTTGAAGATGGACGAAGGCCATGAGCCAAGGAATATGTATGGGCTGCCTCCATCTTTGTGACAATTTGTTAGAGCAACAATAGAATATCATATTTTTCCATGTCTAATGTGCACTTTTTTGCCCAAATGTGGCAGACCCTTCTGTGTGGCGTGGGCCCGGCTCCCACTCGGAGATGCACAGGACCATGTCCACGGACAGGTTCTCTCATGGGTAATCAGATTTGCAATATACTTAGGCTGTTTTGAGTTGTGCTCTTTGCTAAAACTCCCTCACCCTCCAAGTACCTTGCAGGGACCAGTGTAACTGGCTCAACCACTTTTGCCTTTTCATTTGCTAATGTCCTTCTTCTGCGATGTAATGAGGGGCATTGGCTCCTTTTGTTGCAACCTGGGGATAGTGAGAGAGGACCATCTTGTAATGTGAGCAGAGAAATAGAATAAAGGCCTGTCATGGCGGAGGCTGCAGTTTTTGCTCCCCTTGTGAGAAAAGCCACGTTGTCGTCCTTATTCCCCCACCAGACTTGGTAGTCTGTGTGTATGTTTTATTCCATCCATAATGATGCGGCCACTGCTAGCTAGTGTCCACATCACCCAAATTTTTGAGGGATAACTAAGGATGCACATTATACACAGATAGTACTAATTCTGTATCTATATAAATGTTTTTAATTCTTTTATTTATGCTTATGCATTAAAAGTGTAACTCTAAAAAGTAATAATGATGCCCATATGCAAAATATCCTGGAAGATGATAATTGGTTTTATATATAAATTTAAAAATTTAATTAAAAAAATTAAAATGAAAGATTTTTTCCTGTAAATTTGGGCCAAAAATGTGAGTGTGCATTATACATGGCAAAATATGGTACCAATAACCTGGGTCCTTAGGATTCTTATCACCAGTGTTAAAAAGCAGAGCTAAGCAGAGGCAAGGAAAGGCACCATTATTGCTACCCTCATGATAAGGAGGCCATTAAAAAACTGCATTTTAAGTAAAAAGATGAAAATACATTTTGTTTTTTGGTCTTTGGGTTGTCCCACATTCCAAGGGGATCCCTCATTTGGGGCGGCTCCATGAAAAACTATTTCATAGAGACCTACTGAATCCAGAAGCTTAATTATCCTATCTATTAAATAAAGCTTGAAAGTGACTATATTAACTATAGATACACTAAGGGATAATGGATGGTAACATATAAATGAATACTCATTTACTGTTTATCCTTTTAGGAAACACTGGCATGTTTAATGTGGTTTCTTCTAGCAGTGCTTAGCCTTTTTAAAAAAAATATTTTTTAAATTTATTTTTAGAGAGAGGGAAGGGAAAGAGAAAGAGAGGGAGAAAGGCATCGATGTGTGGTTGCCTCTCACGTGCCCTCTACTGGTGACCTGGCCCACAATCCAGGCAAGTGCCCTGACTGGGACTTTGAACCTGCGACACTTCGGTTCATAGACCGGTGCTCAATCAACTGAGCCACACCAGCCAGGGCAACCTTTTCTTTTTTAATCCTCACCCAAGGGTATGTTTACTGATTTTAAACAGAGAGGACGGGGGGAGGGAGCGAGTGAAAAAGAGAGAGAGAGATACATTGATGTGAAAGAGAAATATCAGTCAGTTGCCTCCTGTACAGTTCATGACTGAGGATTGAACCTACAACCTGTGTAGATATCCTAACCAGGAATCGAACCCACCACCTTTTGGTGTATATGATGACACTCCAACCAACTGAGCCACTCAGTCAGGGCATGCATAACCTCTTTAAAGACAGTCTTCACTGAGAATCCGATCGAAGAAAAATACCAATGAATGTGAAATCTATTTAAGGGGACTCGTGAACGAACCCCTGAAGCATCTATCCCAGCCCAAAACCCCTGCTGCAAATGCTAGGACAGCTGAAGAAGTTAATTTGAGGGTCATTTAAGGCCTGTGTCCTTAAAATCACTTCTCGATGTTGGCTACTTACATCCTGCCTACTACACACAAGCTGACACTGGCTCCGACCTACAAAACTCCAGAATTATTTATAAGTACGTAAGTACATATTTCACACTGTTCTAGGAGACCATAGGGGTGACAGACCAGAAGTCAGTGATGAAAATAAGATGTGAGAAGAATGAAGAATAGGGAAAAGGAGTAATGAGAAATAACTGAGGGAGTAGCTTTTTGATAAGGTTACAGATCTTATAGGTAAAGAGGCACAAAATCATTATTTCCCCTTAAACAGACTCTGTTAGGGAGGAGCTGGAAAATATGGAAGGAGGAGGAAAGGTGGGAGTAGGTCCATTGTTCTTAACAGAAAAGCAACACCAAATAACTTTGACTGTCTGTGGTCATATAGCTGTTTCATAACAGATGACAAAATGTTGCCTGGAGTGGAAGATAAGGACCCTGGGAACAGACCCTTACACATGCCTATGTTTAGGTGGTCATGTCCTCCATAGAAAAAACATGTATGGTCAGCACCACCATAATCCACCAATCAACTTGTAACTCCCGTTCTCTAATGTCATACTAACCCTCACCCCACCCTGCAAATTATAAGTCCTCAGGACAAGGAAACTGGGACCTCTCACCATCCTCGGCAAGGCCTGTTCTATTTCTTGAGAATGTATGAATAAATTCTGCTTGCATACTACTTGACTTGCTGATCTATAATTACTGTTCTGGCAAGAAGAACCGAGTTTTCGACAACCTAACTACCACCAGAATAAGGGTGGCTGAGCCCAGGCCAAGACACAGATTGACACCCTATCCCTGTCCACCAAGAGGTTGGCTCTCAGCCACCAGGGATGCGTCCAAGGGCAATGCTATCCCAGCCCATGCCCACTCCACAGCTGCCCACACATCTAATGCCCAAATCACTGCTGTGTAGGGAGCCAGTGCTACTCGAGGTAGTCAGCTGGGCATGCCCACCAGGGCTCAGTAGTCAGAGGACTGTTGTGCAAGCCCTGGCTGCTCTGTGATTGGGCAAATGAGTCCTCCCCTACGTTCTGCAAAATCAAATGCAAAATGGAGATGATACCAAGACAAGTCTTCAGTCCTTTATCAAACTCTTGGGGTCAGATATACTTCAAAATTCAAATTTTAGAAAGGTAACAGTGCCTATGCACTTTAGTAATGCCAATGGTGGGTCTGTCATCAAACACATTCATGAGAATATTCATACTAAATAGGAGAAATAGTTTAGGTCAAATTTTGCCACCAAATGAATTTATTGGGTCAAGTTTCCCCTCCAAATTAGTTATGAAATAATTCTGTTTTCAAAGTTTTGTTCAGGACTGCAGTGAAAATATATGCCTCTTTAACTACTCCATAGGGTAATTGTTGTATAGATTAAAAGAATCACAATGCCCAACCCTCTAGCCCCTCAGGCCTCCTTCTGTCCTGGCATTCATCATACTGAACTATAATTGGCCCTCTTCTTGATAGGAATAATAGCTCCTCACCTGTGTATTCCCAGCACCTGGCCCACACTAGGCACATGTCCCAAAATGTATGAAAAATGGAATTTAATTAGACATCTAAATCCTCAGCTAGCCTGTCTCTAACCAGGTGGGGAAAGGACATCCCAGTAATGCTCCCTCACTGCTCCTAAACCCAAGCAGCGATCAAAACACCAATGTGCCTACTCAGCACCGACACAATGGTGCCTGGAGAACACCTTCACATTTCAAAATACTTTTTTTCATAAACCCAATTAAGATCCACTAGGAATGGCTCTGGCCAGGGAGAGACTTGGGAGATTAGCACTTTAGCTAATCAGCAAAAATTATCTGAGTCCAAAATTTTCCCACCAGCCTTTAGACTGAAGAAACACCTGGCAGGCCCAGAGGCTCCCCTGAGAAAGACAGAATGAGCCCCAGATCTCAGCAAGCCCAAGCTCTGGCTTGACAAGCTCTCAAACTAAAAGAAAAAAGATGTGCCTCCTTTCCAAGGAACAAAGGGGAATATTTAACAATGGGAGGAAATATCTACCTGGACTACTGTTTTAGGTGAGGGTGGTCACTGGCCCCTGCCACCCTTCAGGCCAGTAGTACCTCTTATGTTACATGACCACGTGGGCGGGTGCAAGTTAGGACTAACCCTCTGCAGTCTCCCGGAAGCACAGTTAACATCTAGAGCCAGGTGTCTTTCCATTGTTATCACTGTTGGTGGGCCAGAAACATTTATTATACAAAGGGCCCTTGTATCTCCCAGGGCAGAGGAGCCTGGTTCAGGATGCCCCCTAAAATGTGCCTTGTCCCAAGCAGAACTGCACCATCTTCAACTACCCAAGAAGCAGGGCATGAATGATCTGAGAAATGCCTGCTCTTCAGCAAATGAAGATGATTGTAGAGCCACTCACCCCAGGAGATGAAAGGGACCTTAGAGCAGGACTCCATTAATAGGATTTCATCAAGTCTATGTTTAGAATAAACAAATCTAAAGGACCCAGCCAGACCTCTATACAGTGGATTTATAGCACCAAGATGCACATCTGTTTCTGTTTCTGGGAGTGATAACAATGGTCACTACTCCTAGTGTTGGGCTGGTCCTTCCTGCAGGGGAACATGGGGTTCTCTGCTGGCACCGGACAGGTGGAGGTTGCAACTCAGTCCTCACACCAGTCTTATGAAGGAAGGTCTCAGGGCCCTCTCTTGGGCAGGTGAAGATTTCTGCCTAGGGCTAAGGAGGCTTTCTCCAGAGGTTTTTATTTTCCCTACCTCTTCTGAACAGCTTTTTCTCCAGACGTCTAAGGCATGATCCAAGCACCTCTCCCCACTGCCTCCCATCCCCCCAAAACAGAAATTTCTCCCATCCCCAGAAAACAAGCTTGTTCGACCCCCACGAAGCATTCCAAGTCCTTCACTTTCCTCATCTCCTTCCAGTGGAAAACCTGTCCCTCAGGTATCAGCCTGTGTTAGAAGAAAATATATGCAGAAAGCAATTCACAGGCTGAAAATGCTGCCTCTCTCAACCCTAAGGCATCTCAGGCTGGTGGAATTTCAGGCAACATAGCAGAGTCATACAACAAATCTGAGCCACTGGCAGGGGGATGTAATGTTAAGCTGCTGAGGGCACAGCCTCACTCTCAGGCCACCTGCCCCTAGGATAAATGCCTCCAACACACAAGGTAGAAGAGCTACCTGCAGAACCTGTTAAATGAAGATCCCTGGGTCCTGCTTCCAGAGGTTCTCCCTGGAGTTCTGGGTAGAGCCCCCGAATCTGCATGCTCAAGGAGCAACTGATGACCCCAATGCAGACAGTGTGCAGACCATGCTGAGAGGTACTGACTTGCTCACCACCTATACCAACTTCTCAGTTTCCACCCCTTTCCACTTTTTAAATAAGTTTTTAAAGTAATTCGAGAAAGAAAGAAACATCGACTGGTTGTTCCACCATTCACAGTTCATTGGAAGTAACCCTATGTGCTCTGACCGGGGATGGAACCCACAACCATTGGTGTATCCAGACTACACTCTAAGCAACAGAGCTACCCAGCCAGGGCCTCTTTCCACTTTTGAAAAGTCTCTCAAAGCTGTTCCCTAAAGAGCTGGAGGCAGAAGGTAGGAGAAAGATAGTCCCTGAGGTTTCCCATTTGGAGGATGTAGCCAGAATTACCCCAACTGATACTCAATAACTAGGTATTTACAGACCCAATTGTCTGGAATTTGCTTCAGCCTAATCTGCAGGGAAAAAGAAGTATAAAAGATATAACTAGGATACCTGATGACATTTGACTATCCACCATAGGGTAGATAATATCAAGGTGACATTTCTGGCTTTAATAACCTTACTATGGTTCTATTCTCTTTTTTTCTCTCTCTCTCTCTTATTACTCTTTCTTTTTAGTGTTTCCAAATATTTTATTGTATTTTTTCAATTATGATTTAGTCCCCTTATACCCCCCTCTTCCACCACAATCACCACTTTGTTGTCTATACCCATGAATTCTTTTACCTTTTTACTCAATCTCTCCTTCCCCTCCTTAGCTATCATCCTGTTCTCCATGAGTCTGTGTCTCTTTTCCTTGTTAGTTCAGTTTGTTATTAGATTGCACATATGAGTGAAATCATATGGTATTTGTCTTTCTCTGACTGACTTATTTCACTTAGCATAATGTTCTCCAGGTCCATCCATACTGTCACAAAGGGTAAAACTTTCTTCTTTTTCATGGCAGAGTAGTATCCATTGTGTAAATGCCCATGGTTGTTTTATCCATTCATCTACTGATGGACACTTGGGTTGATTCCATATCTTGGCGATTGAAAATTAATACTACAATGAACATAGTGGTGCTTATGTTCTTTTGAATTAGTGTTCTAGGTTCCTTTGGTTATATTCCCAGAAGTGAGATTGCTGGGTCAAAAAGCAGATCCACTCTTAATTTTTTGAGATATCTCCATACTGCTTTCCACAGTGGCTACACCAATCTGCATTCCCACCAACAGTGCAGAAGGGTTCCCCTTTCTCCACATCCTCACCAGCACTTGTTGTTTTTTGATTTATTGATGATAGGCATTCTGTCAGGAATGGGATAATATCTCATTGCAGTTTTAATTTACATTTCTCTGATAGTTAGTGATGTTGAGAATCTTTTCCTATGTCTCTTGGCCATCTGTATGTCTTCTTTGGAGAAGTGTCTATTCAGGTCCTTTAACCATTTTTTAAAATTGAGTTGTTTGGTTTTTTTGGTATTGAGTTTTGTAAATTCTTTATAAATTTTGGATATTAACCCCTTATCAGATGTATTGGCAAATACATTCTCCCATTCTGTGGGTTGTCTTTTTATTTTGTTGATGTTTTCCTTTGCTAAGCAAAAACTTTTTAGTTTGATGTTGTCCCATTTGCTTATTTTTTCTTTTGTTTGCCTTGCCTAGAGAGATACAATGATAAAATATTGCTATATGCAAAGTCCAAGATTTTGCTTCCTATGTTTTCTTCAATTTTCTCAACACCATTTATTGAATAAACTGTCTTTAGCTCATTGTGTGTTCTTGCTTCCTTTGTAGAATATTAATTTACTATAAAAGTCTGGGTTTATTCCTAGGCGCTCTATTCTGTTTTAATGATCTACGTGTCTGTTTTTATGCCAATACCAGGCTGCAATTATTATGATGGCTTTATAGTACAGTTTTGTATTAGGTAGTATGATCTCTCCAGCTTTGTTCTTCCTTCTCAGGATCACTGTTGCTATGTGGGGTCTTTTGTGGTTCCATACAAATTTTACAGATATTTACTTTAGTTCTGTGAAATACATTTTTGGAATCTTCATAGGAATTGGGTTGAATCTATAGATTGTTTTGAGTAGTATAGATATTTCAATGATGTTAACTCTTCCTATTCATGAACAGTATGTGCTTCCACTTACTTGTATCTTTTTCAATTTCTTTCTTCAGTGTCTTATAATTTTCCAAGTATAGGTCTTTTACATCCTTGATTAGGTTCAATGCTAGGTATTTTATTCTTTTTGAAGCAATTGTGAATGGGATTGTTTTCTTAATTTCCCTTTCTGTTAGTGCATTATTGGCACATAAAAATGCAACTGATTTCTGGATATTAATTTTCTATCCTGCTACTTTGCTGAATTCATTTATCAGTACTAGTAGTTTCTTGGTAGAATCTTTGTTAGATACATACTCTATGTACAGTATCATGTCATTGGCAAATAATGACTGTTTTACTTCTTCCTTTCCAGTCTGGATGCCTTTTATTTCTTCTTCTTATCTGATTGCTATGGCTAGGACTTCCAGTACTATGTTGAAAAAGAGAGGTGAAAGTGAACATCCCTGTCTTGTTCCCAATATTAAGGGAAATGTTTGTAGCTTTTGTCCATTGAGTATGACACTGGCAGTGGGTTTGTCATATATGGTCTTCATTATGTTTAGGTGTGTTCCCTCTATTCCCACTTTGCTAAGTGTTTTTTATCATAAATGTGTGCCAGATTTTATCAAATGCTTTTTCTGCATCTATTGATATCATCATGTGGTTTTTATCCTTCATTTTGTTTACATGGTAAATCACATTCACTGATTTGGTAATGTTGTACCAACCTTACATTCCTGGAATAAATCCCACTTGGTCATGGTGTATGACCTTTTTGATGCATTGTTGTATTCGGTTTGCTAATATTTTGCTGAGGATTTTAGCATCTATGTTCATCAGGGATATTGGTCTATAATTACTTTTTTTGTAGTGTCCTTATCTAGTTTTGGATTTAGGATATCGACGGCCTTGTTAAATAAGTTTGGGAGATTTCCCTCCTCTTGAATTTTTGTAAAGAGATTTTATTTTATTTTTTTAATTTTAGAGACAGGGGAAGGGAAGGAGAAAAAGAGGGAGGGAAAGATCAATGTGTGAGAGAAACATTGATTGGTTGCCTTTAGCATGACCTGACCAGCAACCCAGGCATGTGCCATGTAGGGGAATCAAATCAGCAACCCTTTGGTTCACAGGCCAGTGCTAAATCCACTAAGCCACACCAGCCAGGGCCTCTTGAATTTTTTGAACTAGTTTGAGGAGAGGTGTTAGTTCTTCTTGGAATGTTTGGTAAAATTCACCTGTAAAGCCATCCAATGCAGGGCTTTTGTTTTTTTGGGGGGTCTTTTGATTATTACTTCAACTTCACTGGGTGTAATATGTTTATTCAGACTCTCTGACTCTTCCTGATTTAGTTTTGGAGGATTTTGTTTCAAGGAATTTAACCATTTTGTCCAGGTTGTCCAGTTTGTTGGCATGTTATGAACAACTGTTCATAATATTTTTTTGTAATCCTTTGTAATTCTTTGGTGTCAGTTGCTATTTTTCCTCTTTCATTTCCTCTTTCATTTTATTTATTTGGGTCCTTTCTCTTTTTTCTGTGATGGCTCTGGTTAAAGTTCTGTCAACGCTGTTTATCTTCTCAAAGAACCAACTCTTGAATTCATTGATCTTGTTAGATCATTCCCTTTATAATTATGCAGTGTCATTCTTTGTCTCTTACTATAACCTTGGTTTTAAAGTCTATTTTGTTGAATGTAAGTATTGCTACGCCAGTTTTTTTTTTTTTTCCTTTCCATTTCCACGAAGTATCTTTTTCCATCCCTTTACTTTTAGTCTGGGCATATCTTTTGATCTGAGGTGAGTCTCTTCAAGGTAGCATATATATGGGTCTTGTTTTCTTATTCAGCTACCCTATGGCTTTTGGTTGGACTACTTAAGTCATTTACATTTAAGGTGATTTTTGATAGATACATATTCAGTGCTATTTTATTGTTAGACTATGTTTCTTTGGTTTTGTGGTTATTATAGTTGTTTTTCCTCTCATTCTTCTTCCTTCTTCTCTTTTCTCCTCCTCCTCCTCCTCCTCCTTCTTCTTCTTCTTCAAGCAAGCCCTTTAACATTTGTTGCAGTACTGGTTTGGTGTTAACAAACTCCTTTAGCTTTTTCCTGTCTGGGAAGCTCCCTATTTCTCCTTCGATTTTAAATGAAAATGATAACCTTGCTGTGTAAAGTAGCCTTGGTTGTATGTCCTTGCTTTTCATCACCCTGAATATTTCACACCACTCCCTTCTGGCCTGAAATGTTTCTGATGAGTAATCAGATGACAGTCTACTTGGTGCTCTCTCATATGTAACTACCTGCTTTTCTCTTGCAGCTTTTAGGATTCTCTCCTTGTTTTCAAGCCTTGCTATTTTAATTATGATGTGTCTCAGTGTAGGCCTCTTTGTATCCAAATTGTTTGGGACTCTTTGAGCTTCCTGGACTTGTGTGTCCTTTTCCTTCACCAGAGTAAGGAAATTCTTCAGTCATTATTTCCTCAAATAGGTTCTCCATCCTTTGCTCACTCTCTTCTCCTTCTGGTATTCCCATGATGTGAATATCATTACACTTCATGTTGCCCAAAATGTTTCTTAAGCTCTCATCATTTTTTGAAGTTCTTTTACTTTCTGCTGCTCTGCTTGAGTGATTTTATTTACTTCATCTTCCTAATCACTGATTCAATCCTCTGCTTCATTTAACCTACTGCCTCTTCCTTTATTTCAGGTATTTCATTCTTTATTTCTGAGTGGTTCTTTTTATGGTTTCTATATATTTTTTCATGCTGTTGAATATTCTTATAATCATTCCTCTAAACTCTCTATCTGATAGATTGCTTGCCTCCATTTCATTTAGTTTTTCTGGAGAATTCTCTTGTTCCTTCGTTTGGGTTCTGTTTCTCTGTCTTCCCATTTTGATGGCTTCTTTGCATTTGCTTCTATGTATTAGGTAGAACTGCAAAGACTTGTGCAGGATTTTGTCAGACACTGCCTGTGACTTGCCCTGGTCAACCTGTTTGGAGCTATCAGCGATCCACACGTGGCTCCTTTTGCTGGGCCTTTTTATGTGCAGAAAGAACCAGATTGTGCACCAACACTGGATTTCACCAGCACCAGGCCCAGGGGAAGGTCAACTAAAGCCTCAGAGCTCCCAGAGATCCACCTTATTTGTTAAACTTAATTAATGATATAGCTTCAAGCTCGACTCAGCAGCCTGGCTTAAGCTCCACAGGGTGGGGCACAGTAATTCCTTCAATTGGGGCTATTGCTTCTCCAGGCTGATGCCACTTGGAGGGGAGTGCTCTGCCTGAGAAAGATGGTTCCTGCAAATGGGAAATGACTCAGCACAGGGATTCTGGTGGCTGTTCCTTCAGTGCTCTCCCCAGAGCCACTATCCCAAGACTCTCCTCAAGTATCTCTAGTTCACACTGCCCTCCCTCTGCCAAAACCCAGGGTAAGTGGCTGCAACAAAATTTTGTGCATTGGCCCTTTAAGAGGCTCTCTGAGTCTCCAGCCATTTCTCCCTGGCAGACGGAAGCCCTGCTACTTTACACAGGTGGATATTATCTGGGTCCCTTTCCTGATTCTTCTGCTGTAGGATGTAGGATGTGGAGCCCATCTTGGGGCTTAGACTCCACACTTCTCAGGGGAACTCCCCTCGGCTGCTGAAATAACCCTCTAGAACTTCAGCTGTCACCTGTGGGAGTCCAGCCAGCCCTCTCATGATCCTCCATACTCTATACCAGTCATGTTGTGGTGAAGTGGTTTCTTTTATCTGTCTGGGATATAAGGGTCGTCTGTGGCTAGTGTTCAGTTGGTTATTCAGGATTTCTCTACAATTTAATTGTAACTGCAGATTGGTCCTGGGAGGTTAGTATAGCTTCCACTTATTCCTCTGCCATCTCGGGTCTTCTGTGGTCTTACTCTTAGTCTTAGGAATTAAATACTGACATATTTAGAGATAAAAGGCCATGGTATCTCCAACTTATTCGCTAGTGAGCTCAGAAAAAAACAATACACACATACATGTATACACACATAGGGAATATAATAAAGCAAGAAATTGTTTAGTCTGGATAGAATATCTGGGAGTTCCCTATACTATTCTTACAACTGTCCTATGTTTCTCAAATTACATACCAAAGTAAAAGTTACAAAATAAAAAATCCCAGCAATCAGAGAGCGTAGGAGAGTACAGACTATGTTCTTTACTTTTGTATGTGTTTAAAATTTCCTACCACTGAAACAATTCCCTATACTAAGTCTTAGGTATGGTTTGGGTGGCACTGACCCTGTGCTATGGGAGAGCCTAGATACCCATTTACAACATTAGGGGCCAGGAAGTTTGAGCTAAGAAGTCACCTGAATTTGTGGTGCCATACTCCACATCTTGTCCTATCAGCTCCTAACACCAAAAGGAAATAACTCTACAAACTTATTTTAATAATGTTATCTTTTTCTGATGATAAAAGTAATACCTGCCCTGGCTGGTATAGCTCAGTGGATTGAGTGCAGGCTGCGAACCAAAAGGTTACCAGTTTGATTCCCAGTCAGGGCACATGCCTGGGCTGCGGGCCAGGTCCCCAGTAGGGGGCATGTGAGAGGCAACCACACATTGACCTTTCCCTCTCTCTCTTTCTCCTTCCCTTCCCCTCTCTCTAAAAACAAACAAACAAACAAAACATTTTTTTAAAAAAGTAATACAAATCCTTTCAGGGGGACATCTTATATAAAGGCAATTATAAACCAGAAAATTAAAATCACCTTTCAGACGTACATTGCCTCTATTACAAAAGGAGTTTTTATTAGGACAGATGAGATACCTAAAACCTCAGAATTTAGATTAGATTCTAATACCTTTCCTTACATGGTTTTGGGGATATAAATGTAAGCCAGAATGATAGATTGATTTAAGTTCTTACTCAATTAGAATAGAATTGTGAAAGAAAAACCAAAGATCATACAACTCAGATGACAACAAGAGATGCATATGCAGAGGTGATATTAAAATTATTTGACAACCCATGGGTATACCAACCAATTAAAACTAATCAGAACCAATGTACATTTAATCTTTGCAGCTGATAGACCCATTAGCTCCTGGGTTGCTGGGGATTCCAGAAATATCCTGAACAGCACTAACTGTTCACTATTTTAACAATTAATAGAGCCACAGTGGTGTATTCTAGTTGAATACCAGCTCTGTGCTTGAGGGAATATTAGCTCTAATAACTGTGGTTTATTCCAAACTCTCATGAGAGATATGCCAAGTTTAGGTTCATATGCAGTCTATACTATACTCTGAGGGGAGTGACTTAATTCTCCCCAGAGCTCCAGACAAAGTGAAGACCCTGGAGTAATTTGAGTATAGCTCAAAAATGTTAATGACTCACCCACTTTTCAAGAGCTACTGAGCCAAAGCACAACCTATTTGGTGTGGCAAAGGCAGGGGGAGATGGAAGAAGGAAGATATGTGGGCATTATTCACATTGGCTAATAAATTTTCCCTTTTGGTTACAGAGACTCTAGAGCAAAACAAATGCCTTTAGGAACACTGAAGTGAGTCATAGGCTGAGAATAGAGATGAGCTTCAGTGCAGCCACCTGCAAAACCTTCTATTATACATATTTTTAGAGGAGTGGATTGACAAACTACTCCATGAAACAGTTAAATTTTAGAAGTTCATTTCTAACTTCAGGCCTGGGGCTTTTAAAGAAGAGTATGTTCCATTATGTACCCATGCCGAGAGAATGCTGTGTTGGTTACAGTACGGGGGCACATCACAGCTGTTCCTGTGAGTTATAAAAGGTGGAAGGATAGAGGCTGGGTCTTTGATTTCTTACACAGTGCCTGGCTCAGGACCATAAGTAATTAATTGCTTGCTTAATAAATGCTTTTGGAGGAGGAGAAGGAGGATGCTATCAGAGATGACCTTGCTCACTGGGTCACAGGTTGCATTTATAAGCCATTGTCTCTTCAGGGAACCAACCTGAAACCAACACAGTCAAATTCTAAGTGTATGATAATATTCACATAACAGGCAGTGATATAGGAAAAAAAGAAATGTAAACCTGAGCTGTAAACTCTATTCTTATCTAGCTTAATTTCCAAGTCCACTGGTATTTGTTTTTTTCCCCATTTCAAGGATACTCTCAAAAAACTTCCATAATGTGGAAGACCTTGATTACCATATCAACGTCACCTACAAATATGGAGAGAGTAGTGACCAGCTCCTAATCCAAGCCCCCCAAAAACCACCACAGGGATATCCATTAAGTACCTACCTTAAGTAGGCACCTTACATGCAGTATTTGACTTGAAGGCTTTACATAAATGGCTGCACTACAATCCTGCTCTACACCATTTTCTCCATATCCACACTTTAAAATACAGTTTTCCATACTCTCTAGCCAAAAGCTATCGTTTTATTTTCCTTGTAATGTAGTTAGCAACTTCCTAGGTAAAATGCTTCTTTCTAGGTTGTTTGTGCAAATAAAAAGTATGGGCTGGGTGAGGTTAAGCAGACTTTTAAAGGCCCCCAAAGTAAAATTTGATGCAAGAGAACAGAAATCTGGCCGTGACTTCATCACTGAGGTAGTGTGTCACCTGAAAGATGAAGAAAATGACCAAGAAAACTATTGGGTTATCCAAAAAGTTCTTTTAGTTTTTTCCATCCGATGGCTCTAGCAGTGCTTAGTTGTCTTTAACGTCTCAAAATAATTTTATTACACTGTATTGTGACAGGTGTCATTATCAGTGTGCATTTTTAAAAAAACTTATCAAAATTGGTGAATTTTTGAGTAACCATTTTAATATTGAAGATGGAATAAAATATGCAGCATTTCTGGCATATTTTGCCTTATTATTTCAAATAAGGTAAAAAGACAACCAAAATGCAAAAAAAGATTTGTGCAGTGCATGGAGAAAGTGCTGTGACTGAACATGTCAAAAGTGGTTTGCGAAGTTTGTTGGTACTACTGACATTTTGGTTAAATAATTCTTTGCTGTAGGGCTGTCTTATGCATTGGAAGGTGTTTAGCAGCACCCCTGGCCCCTACCCACTAGAAGCCAATAGTGGGAGATAGGCAGCTGATATACTCGACATCCAAATCAATAAAGTTATTGGTGAAAAAGAAAAATGTGTCTTTTATTTCATGGAAAAAGACCTAAATGGACTTTTTGGCTAACCCAATATTTATCAGTTTGAGAAAACTGTCACCATGGAAAATGTGGATGAAAAAGGAGTACATTACTAAATCTGACAAACTCAGGTTAGGCCTGCATGGTGGCTTTACAAACTCAGAGACTACATAAGATGGTCTGAAATTAGAACTTTCTAACTAAAAGCAGTTCAAGGTGGGTAGTCACGTCCTGGGGTGGTATTTTTCCCTAACAAAGGTCAAACTGAACCTGTCTGTTGTCTTTTTGCATAAGATAACATACCAGATAACATCATTTGGAATGTCAAGGAAATTTCCATTTTTCCAGGCCCCTCAGGGCACAAACACTGCATCAGAGCAGAGATCACAAATCCCTTGTTATTATTATCATGTTAATTTTAACTCTTAACTCTTTTATAGCCACCTATATAAAGGAAGTATGTGTCTATAATCAGGAGTGTCCAACCAGCGGCCCACAGGCCACATGCAGTCCAGGATGGCTGTGAATGCGGCCCAACACAAAATCATAAATTTACTTAAACATTATGAATTATTTTTTGTGATTACGTGTCACAATGTATTTAATGTATGGCCCAAGACAACTTTTCTTTCATTGTGGCCCAGAAACAAGAAAAGGTTGGACACCCCTGGATTCCTTTTACTTTTTATCCAATCTTAGAGATTCCCCTCTCCTGCTTCCCCCCACCTCCCTAATTTATAAACAATAAATTTCATGTAACTCCATTACATCTTCCCCTTTGATGCTGATGTTTAATTGGTAAAACTGCCATTTTCTGGAGCATATACTCAATCCCTTGAAATTTTGCTTCCCAGCAATTGTTGTGAGTTTTGCACAAATAAACTCATAAAAGTTCTTACAGGTTTGGATATTTCTTACACGGACAACGATCTTGGTAAAGAACATATTTTAGGAGACTTCCAGTCAGGATGGATGTGTAGGTAAACATGTTTGCCTCTTTATACAACTACACAGAAAAGATTACATCTAAACTACAAAACAAATATCACCCAGAACTGGCAGAAAATCAAGCTGTATGGAAGTCTGATACCCCAGGATTTAAAGAAGCCATATTCATCTGGCTGGTGTGGCTCAGTGGATTGAGTGCTGGTCTGAAAAGCAAAGGGTAGGCCAGTTCAATTCCAAGTCAGGGCACATGCCTGGGTTGCAGGCCAAATCCCAGTAATGGGCATGTGAGAGGCAACCACACACTGATGTTTCCCTCTCTTTCTCCCTCCCTTCCCCTCTCTCTAAAAACAATAAATAAATAAAATCTTTAAAAAAATAAAATAAAATAGAAGAGCCACATTCATCCAGATGGGTAGGAGAGGCAGAGACAAGGAGAGAGGTGGAGAGGGGCAGAGAGGCATGGAGCTGTGGGAGTGGCAGGAGAGGCAGGGGAATGAGGTGGCGGAATTGGCAGTTCTACATTCATGTGTGCTGGATAAAAATTGGGAGGGATACCTTGGGATCTAAGAATCCCAGTCCCAAATCAGACCACCCAGTAGCCCAGGGTTCCAGAACCAATAAGATAAATCCCAGTAACTTCTGCCTATAAAAACTAGTGGGGGTTGGGGAGGCGGAAGAAACTGCCAGATTATCAGGAGACTCCTTTTAAAGGGCCCGCAAAAACTGAGGACTTACACAGACCCAACCCATCTGGGATTCGGAACCAGGGCAACAATTGGAAGGGCACAAGTTGCATATAGGCTGGAAACAGGGCAAGTGCTGGGGACAGCTTCCTCTTGGACAAACCTCCAGAAGCCAGATGGTAGCTTTGTCCCCTCTTCAAGCTTTCCCCTTACACAGAGCCACAAAGTGGTGAAACCATTTGCCCTGCCCTGGTGATCACCTAAAGCTCTGATCCATACAATTCATAGGTCCACTGTTCTACAACAGGCTGCACTACCAAGACGGGGAGTCAAAGCAGCTCTACCTAATACATAGAAACAAACACAAGGAGGCTACCAAAATGAGGACACAAAGAGATAGGGCCCAACTGAAAGAACAAAAGAAAACACCAGAAAAATAATTAAACAAAATGGAGATGAGCAACCTATCAGATGCAGAGTTCAAAACACTGGTTATCAGGATGCTCAAAAAACTCATTGAGTATGGCAACAACATAAAAAGACCCAGGCAGAAATGAAGGTTGCATTAAGTGAAATAAAGAAAAATATACAGGGAACCAACAGCGGAAGGGATGAAAATGAATATCAGATGAACGATTTGGAACATAAGGAAGAAAAAAGCATTCAATCAGAACAGCAAGAAGAAAAAAAGAATTAAAAAAACCCCCATAGAATAAGAAGCCTCTGGTACCTTATTCTCCAAATGTACCAACATCCAAATCATAGGAATGCCAGGAAAAGAGGAAGAGCAAGAATTTGAAAACTTATTTGAAAAAATAATGAGAGAAAACTTCCTTAATTTGGTGAAAGAAATAGACATACAAGTCCAGGAAGCACAGAGAGTCCCAAACAAGTTGGGCCCAAAGAGGACCACACCAAGACACATCATAAGCGGGACCCTCTCTCTTCTTCTGTATGACATTGTTGTAACTCCATGCTGCAACTCCATGCTGTAACTCCGGAACTCTGGTAGTCATCCAGGAACCATGAGAAGAATTAACTTCAACAAGGCCACCGTGGCAGAAATGAAACCTGCTCTTTGACGAAGTGGCCAAACTCAGTATTTCTTATCAGTGACAGACATTAGAAAATTTCCCTATTGTTTAAGCCATTTGAAGTTGAGTTTTATGCTACTTGCAGCCACAAGCATCCTAACTGATACAATTTGCTTCAATTCTGTGGAAGGTAGCCCTCAGCCAGGCCTCCTCACCTTTACCAGTTCATCTGTTAAGTAAACAAGCTGAATTACCAAGGGCCATGCACAGAACCTCCCTGTTATATTCCCCCAGTTGTATTTATGAGAACAAAATTAATTTCTAGCCCATGAATTAAACATTGCTGCTCCAGTTAAAAGATTTTAGCAGTAGCCTTTTTTTTTTGGCAAGAGAAGCAGATCCCAATATGTTCTAAATAAGCTACAAGGAGGCAGAGGGGTAGGAGGGGAGGCAGAGAGAGGCAAAGGGGAGGCAGCCATTAAAAGACAAAAGGAAGAGTTTACAAATCCCACTCATGTCCAGCTTCTCTGAATTGTGAGCCTGAGGCTGACAGCAGCACTGGGTAGTGTGCATCTAACTTTAGCAAATAGGTAAATCACCTGGAGATCTTATTAAACTCAGGTATTGATTCAAGAGGTCTGGGATGGGGTCTGAGGGTCTTTATTTCTAACAAGCTCCCAGGTGATGCTGATGCAGCTGGTCTGAGAACCAGTCTGTGGGGGGGATCACAGAGACCTCCAACCTTTTCTAGTAAGCACTAGACCCTGCAATGACCCCAGCAACTGTGGAAATGGAAAGCGGAAGTGATCATCCCTGAAATGTGGGCTACCAGCTGTTTAAATTCAGGATCAAAGGAGAAAATGAGGTGAGAACAAGCCCCCAAACATGTACACACCCACCTTTTAGAAACCCAGGAAAGAGTGGAGAATAGAGGAAGAAAGGAGTAGGAGAAGGGCACTCTGGGTCTGGTATTTGGGTACTGTTACACCTTTTGGAGCATTTTATTATTTTAGTACTGGGACAGTACCTAAGTCTGTGACATCAAATGCCCAACTAAGACATTATTCCTAGTCTCCCCTCAGCCATAGCCAGTCTGAGGGGCCCAGCTCCAGTGTATTTCCCCCAGGGCCTCTCCTGAAAAACTTCACATGCACCCCAACTAGTGTCTGGTCTAGCAACTGGGCTCCAGGCCATTCTATCCACATAGAAATCACTGGCCTATGGGATGGGCTGAGAGGAGGAGTCAGGCCGAGGCTGAAAGACAGTATCTCCATAAGCCTGATCTCCTTCCCATCCTGCTGGTCCTGCTGAATCTTCCTGGCCCTGCACACCTCCAGCCTTGCTAAAGCATCAGTCCTTGAACCACCTGCTCTCTCTCCCTCCTCTCAGGAGCTCTGCTCACACTGTTCCCTGCGGAACCAGTGCCATCTCTCCCAAACCCCTGGGCCAGCCAGCCAAGGGCTGCCTGCCAGGCTTAGTCAGCTGCCTCCTCCTCTGGGGAGCCTCCCCAACTACCTGAGCTGGCACTTTGTAACTAATGCTGCCTTGGCTGTTACCACCTATGCACCTCCAACTGGCCCCCAAGTACCATAAAGTCAGGGATGGTGCCAGTGCCCAGCAGGTACTTAGTACGTAATAAATATTATTGAACAAGAAAATTAAATCATGATTCTTATCCAGCTGTGTATCAGAAATACCTGAATGGCTTTATTTATTTATTTATTTATTTATTTTTTGCCAGGACATCACTCTTAGAGATCTCAATTCAGTATGCCTAGGTGAGGGCCCAGGCTTCTGAAAATTTAAAGGCTTCCCAAGTGATTCTCATGTGTGGCCACTTTTGACATCATTGTAATGGCAGAAATAAATGAATTAGTAGCTGATGAATGTGACTGCATGTATCCTCACAGTTGTGAGGGTCCCACTCATGGCCATTCACACACATATTGAACAAATGACAAGCACTTATGAGGGAGGACGGCTAGTACCTGTTGTTGTACCAGCCATTCGCCCTCATAAGCCATGGCCAAGAGAAATAAAACCAGAGACACACCACCTTTACCCTTGACCAGGGCCTGCTGACAACCAGGGAACAGTCTGAAACAAATCTCAGCATCCAAGGGATGAGATAAAGGTCAGAAAGGCAGGATGGGAAGCACTGAGGGCATGTGCCACTGAGGCTCCAGGGCTGACAAGCATCTGTGCCAGCTTCCTGACCACCTTCTCTGCTGTATTGTCTCATTTCCCTCCAGCCACTGGCTATACTGTTATTGTCCTCACAATACAATTAGGGACGGTGAGATTAGGGAGGGGGAGTTTTCTGCCAAAGGCTGAATTTGTGGAGCTGGATTTGGGCCATTTGACTCCAAAGCCCACACATACTCTTAATCCCAGAGTTGTGACACTTCTATGGAAGTGACGCGTCGCAGCAGAGGGTCGCACACACTGCAGGCCAGAGACTACAGAATGTCAAAATAAATGCTCAGTGAGAATAATGCCACCCAAAGACAATGCTGTCTTCTATAAATTCTTGAAGAAACCACCATGGCTGTGTCATTCTTTTGTAAATCTGTCAATGGCTATAATTTTATACAACACACGAACCTAGATAAAGTGAGAACTAAAGCCTTACAGTGAAGTCACGATCAAATATTGGGGCTTAAAGGCTGTGCCTTCCATCTGAGCCACAAGTGCTACAATCTCAGACAGCCAATGAAGCCAAGGCAGGTTTCATAACATGGGCCTCCATCATGGGAGGTAGTAAGTGCAGAAAGCATTGAGTGTTTACTCTCTTCCAGGCCCTTTATGTTATGCTTCAGTTCTTAAAACAACTTTCAGCTCAGTGTTATTGTCCCCATTTCCCAGATGAGGATCTTGAGGACAACAAACTGGTAAGAAACATGTATGAAGTTCAACTAAGTGGCAATGCCGGGATTCCAGCCGGGTTTCTCCTCAGCTCCTTTCATGGTCACAGTGCCGTCTGCAGTTGACCTTGACCAGTTATAAAAAAAAAAACTGAGCTAATAATGTTAACCTCAACCTATATTTATACATGTTAGGACTATGCCAGCAAAAACTTACTCTATTCTGTAGGTTTTGCTGTACTCCAGCCTTGGGTAAGGTAAGGTATTTAGTGCTTACTCATTTATTAAAAATGCAAAAGTTGCAGCAAAAATGGGCTGGCAATTACAGGGTTTAAAATGAAGATTCATTTATATTTTTCAGTTTTGTAGTAGTTTAATTGAGCATTAAAGTTTTTTTTTTGTTTTTTTTTTTTTAAGATGACTCAAGGAGACAGGGAGGGGTGAAAAATTCAAAACAGACCTTAGAAGAGTTAGAGAAATGATTTGGCCCTGTTTCTACTGCAACTGTCCCTTAAGAAAAACACTAAAGGCCAGGTAAGTTGTTAGCTGAACAAAAAATTTATCTACTAAATAGTAGCCTTTGGGAGGAAAATAGAAAGAAAGAAAAGGGAATGGGGGAGGGAGGGATTGTATTCATTTCTCTTTGGGGACTTTGAGAAAGAACCCTTGTTTCCAAAGCCAAAGCAATATTTATTTACCCATGCAAGAGAGGCAATGAAGCCAAATACTGTGCCAGCCTTGTAGAATGCATTGTGCTGCAAGAAGGCCTTTTCTCCTTCCAATAAAGAAAAACAGCCAGCCCTGATTGGTGTGGCTCAGTGGGTTGGGCGGTCCTCGCACCAAAAGGTCGCAGTTTTGATTCTGGATCAGGGAACATGCCTGGGTTGCAGGAAGGGTCCTGCGTTGAGGGTGTGTGAGAGGCAACCAATGGATGTTTTTGCTGTTTGGCTCCCTCTCTTTCTCCCCCCGCCACCCCCCCTGCTCTCTAAAAATAAATAAATAAAATCTCTTTAAAAAAAGCAAAAAAAAAGGAAGAAGGAAAGAAAGACAGAAAAACAGCCAGTATTAGGACCAATAATAATAACGGCAGCTGACAATTACTGTACAGCAATTGAAGGCCAGGCACTGTGCTAAGTGATTTACATATATTATCTAATTTAATTCTCACAACTTCATGAGCAAGTAGCATTAATATGAGCTCTACTTTACAGGTGTGAAAGCAGAGCATAGAGATGTTTGTCTGTCCAAGGCCATACAGCTAGTAAGTAAGTAAGTAGGAGAGCAGGGATTCACATTTAGATCTGTCTCTCCCTTGAAGAGTTCGAAGGGTTGTAGACTTCTGGGTTCCCTCTCCTGCTGGCAGAGATGCGGGTGCTAAAAAGGAGGGTGGCGGGAGAGCCACAGGTGTGGTGACAGACCAGCACTGGCCAGACGGGTACAGGGCTTGAAGGGGGCTCTGCATGACCACAATCGGGGCTTAGTGCTGGAGGCAGAGCACTCTCAACGTAAGCTCGTTGTGCTTGCCAGGAAAGTTCTAGGGCCACAGAAGTGCAACTGGGCATAAAGACCACGGAGGGGGGCAGGTAATAGGGGAGTTAACAGGCTAGGAAGGTAACTGGCTTCTTCCATTTCGTGCGCGAAATCAACACTGTTCTGGGCCAGGTCTCTCTACCCCTCTTCACTTCCTTTCTCGTCCTCAACTTGGCCCCAAGGTCCGTGGCCCGCCGAGGGCACTGAGAAGCTGGAAGGCGACAGATAAGAGAGCCCCTGGGGCCCGCACGGGCAACACAATCGACCCATCCGTCTTCCCTAGCTCAAAGCCCGGTTGGGTCGGTGACCAGCCTCGTCCTTCGCGCGCCTCTCTGCGCACAGCGGTGGCGCCGCAGGACTCTGGGTCCCTCCCGCTCTCCATCCGGGAGCGGACAAATGCGCCTACTCAAGCAGACAGCGGGGAAGGCAGAAGTTGAAAACACCTGGGCAGAAATACCTGCCCGTCCCAAAGGGAGGGCCACTGCAAGCCATGGGGACCTGGGCGCCTGGCTGAAGGCGAATGGAGAGCGAAGGGGGATTCACACCACCTGCAGCCAACTCGCGACTCCACGCGCTACGGCGCGGCCTCGCCACGGTGCCCGACTTACCCCAGAGCAGTGTAAGCGGCTTGGCTTTGGGGATGAGCACCAGGGAGTACACAGCGGCCAAGTGGAGCAGGCTCATCAGGACGACGTTCCTCCACACGATGTTCTGCCGCTGTTCGCGTGCGTTCGGCCTCTCCTGGCCGCCGCCGCCCGCTGAGCCTTGAACCCCCTCACGGCTTTCCTCCGCGACGTTGCAGAGGGGGACCTTCCCCAAGTCGGCAGCCCGGCCTGGCATGGCTGTGAGAGGTGGGCGGCGGCGGCAGCAGGCAGAGCTCTGCGGTGAGGGCGGGGGCTACTGCCTTTTAGAGGGGATTTCCTCACCTCCTGTCCCCGCCTTCCCGGCCCTTCTCCGGTTCCTTCTCTCTTCAGGCTTTCAGCGTGGCCTAAGGATGCAAACCTGGGAGACCAGCATCTGTTGCTGGCGTATCACCCATGCCGCTACAGGGAGCGGAGCTCAGCGGTGAGCAAGACGGAGCGAGCGCGAAGGCGGTAGCGGCGCAGGCGAGCTGGGGCAGTGCTCGGAGGGAAGAAAGACCTGCATAGCTACAGCCAATCACGGTCGCTTGTGGGGCTCTTAAAGAGAAAGAGCCCCACAGGCTGCCTTGGCTCTCCAGGGCCCGGGCAGGCCGCTGGGCGGGCGGTGGGCTACCTGGGTTTGGGGGTGGGTGGGCTGTGGCTCTGGAACCCAGAGCCTTTTAAGCAGCTCACAGCACTTCTGCTGGTGTGTTTCTCCAGTTCCAAAAAATACCATTCCGCTTTGAAAAGCGCTCCCTCTCTCTCTCTTCTTTCTTTCGACTTTTGAAGCTACAGGCCACTCGTGTTGAAGAATTGAAAAAATGTGCTTGGAGTCTCAACACAAGTTAAGGCCAGATCCGAGGTGGGACTCAGAAGTCCCGGGTCTGCTGGTTGGTGTGGCTTCTTGGGCCTGTGGAGGGATGGAAGGCAGCCGCTCAACCGGACACGTAGTAGGTGCTCGGTTAGTGCCTATTAGAGGGTACAGAAATTAATTGGGGGCTAGCCAAAACTGCGCAACTCTGTTTATGGCAAGTTTTTGGCTAACCATCGCGCTTGTGGACTGTCTCCTTAGCCCTCGTTGATGGAACAGTACCTTCAAGTCAGCACCATTGAGAATTGGGCTTTAGGAAAAAAAAAATCACCCAGAACGAGGAAAGTCAACCTGTGAAAAAAATTGTGTCTGCTCATTCCTCTTCTCCTAACGCAGGTAATTTAGAGCTGTCCAGAGCCAGCTGCAATTGCACAGAAATGCAGGGGGTGCCCTGGACATGTCCGGAGCAGGTGTGGCTGCACATGCAGGCGGGTACAAGAAAAAGGGCTCAGGACTGGAAGCCAGAGTGTCTGAGTGACCCACCCTGGCTCTCTTTGCACACATTTCCTTACTGGGGAAACAACTAATCTTTATTGTTCCTTCCAGCTTGCAAATTCTATAAATGTGAGCTTGAAAGGGTGCCATTATGTTGACAAATAAAGCTGATTTTTTGGGGTGGGAAAGCTGGGAGATGTTATAGCCTTTAAAGGTATAAGAGAGATAATGGCAGATATGTTTAAGACATGGGTTTTCTTAGATTTAACTTCACATATAAGAACTAAAAAGCCAATAAGCTCAGGTATCTTTTTGAAATAGGAAGGTTTCCTCTATTTCACAAGTTTTCTAAAACCAACACCCTCTCCTATTTGCACAATATGAAGCCGCTGATACACAAAAGGTGGCTTTAGAAAGGTCATGGATTGGGAAACTATACGCTACCAGAAACAAAGGCAATGACAGGCTTGCCTGGTGAACAAAAAGGCTTCTAGGCTTATGGAATGTCAGCCAAAATCAAATTCATATTCAACAGGAAGTACAGCATTAAAGTAAAGAATGCAGACATTACTGAGTAATGATGTTTGTACAAAGTCATTCTAGATATTTCAGATGTAACATTAACATTGTTTACTGAATAAATACATTAGCAGATCTCTGGAAACATAAATCCAGGCTGCAAAAAATATACACGTGTTAAAACAAAGTCTATTTCTTTTTGTTTGATTTTATTAGCTTTTTCAAGATCTACTCCAACTACTTAAAAACCAAGCATCCCATACCTCCCAGAAGGAAAAAAAAAAGTAAACAGCTAGGTATTAGAGAACAGTACAGTTCAACCCCAATCAGGCTTATATGCACACTATGAAAACTGAGCCTACGAGATTGGTATGGTTACCAAAGCACTGAGCCCAACAGATGCTACAGAATGTAGATAAACAGTGTAGCAGAAAAAGTAGAAATAGAAAGCTGATTTGATTGCTTTTTCTTTGTAATCTAGTTTGGTTGAAAGATTCAGGGCATTCATTCCTACGATCAGATAGCTAAGATTTTCTGTGCACAGACAGTCCCTATTATTCAGTGATGAATTTGAGATTCTACCTGTGATACCTCCAACATTTCATGAGCACCCCTCTCAGGGGTTCTTCTTCTTCTTTTTTTAAAAGAATTTTATTTAAATTTTTTTGAGAGTGAGCGAGCAAGGGAGGGAGAAAGGGAGAGAGAAAGGGAGAGAAACATCGATATGAGAGAGAAACATCTATCAGTTGCTTCTAGCATGCCCCCAACCAGGGACCTGGCTTGCAACCCAGGCATGTGTCCTGACCGGGAGTCAAACCAGCAACCTTTCGGTCTGGGTCTGCAGGTGACACCAAACCACTGAGCCACACCAGTCAGGACAGGGGTTCAATTTGGGAATGCTGCCACCACAGCAGTGGAACAGCAGCATATGCAAGAGGGGAGCATGTGCACATACGTACGCACGCATGCATAGATGTGGGCACACTATTTGCTGAATCTTCATGACAGTTCCAAATGAAGTCTCCACTATGGCAGAGGAGTCAACAGATGGCCTTGTAGTCATTCTTAGGCAAACCCAAATCTGGTTTAGGGGACAAGTGGTTATCAGAAAAGTGTAACTCAGTCACCATCCCTCCCTTTATCTTTCAGGCCAGTGTTAATCAGGGTATATGTGGTTGCCAGGAATCCTACTGCATCTTTCTTGTTTCCCAGGATAATACAAGGGAATTTTCTGACTTCAAGGGAATACATTGGCTCAATGGACTCTTAACAGTCAGGTGTAGAGCAGTTATTTTCAACCCCTCTGATGCCAAATTAGTCAAATGAACTTCCATCAGCTATGTATGCCATTACACACAAAGATTCTCAAATGGGGACTATGGGTGCATCCATCCTACCCAGCCTAAAGGGCTGAAGAACAGAGGAGAGGTACAAAATAAAAACAGCACCCCCCCCCCCACCGGTGTGACAAAGCTCCTGGCCAATACCCAGCCCCACCTACCAGTTTCCCTCACACCCCTTTCCTTGTTTTAAAATTAAGTAGGTTAAGACAATAAAAAGCACAAAACATAAGCACAACTGAACAGACTTGGGATTCAGAAAGAATGACTACATGAAGTAATGGCAAGAGTTGAAAACACACTTATTGGCAAAATTCAATTGAAATTTTTTTTCTCTACTTAAAAATTTTTTTGGAAAGTTGCTTTACTTCTCTTCAGGGTAAGAAACACCTCTTTCCATAATCTCCTATTATTGTCAACCTTCAGAGACAAAACAATACTTGGGTTTTAGCTCTTCTTACCTCCATCCATTTACATGAAACTTCTCCAAAGTTATAAGCCATGTGGAGAAATGTCTCCATGGTGGAAAAAAATCATACTGCTGTACTGAAAAAGGAGAGATAGTTGCTCAGATGCCAGTAGCAATGTTTTTCATACTCATACTTGTAAAATCCTTGGGGCTAGCCAGGGCTCCACTGCCCCCTTCTCATGTTTCATCTTTTGGGAATTTGTTTTTTTGTAAAATGCTGCCAATTATGCCACTGTCATGTCAGGGTAAACATGCAGCCATAACCTAAATCCTAACTATACAGGAAATACAGTCATACCTCAGTACTCATCAGCTTCAGACCTGGTCAAACCCTGTACTCATCACATTTTGACAAGAAAAAAATGTTTCAGCACTTGGTGCTTGCTTGGACCTATTGCACTTGCTAGAACTTGTGTTCTAGCAAGAACGCCACCCTTTAAGAGCATATGCTTCATCACTTGCTGCTTGCTCAGTACTCTTTGGTTTTGACACTGGTCGTGAGTTCCAGAACAAATTAACAAGTACCGTACCAAGGTACCACAGTAAATAAAAAATTACAAGAGGCCAGCCTACTATTTGGATAGGTCTTAGGCTGACATCACACTAGAGGGTCAGGTATGAAGATCAAATTGCCACTTGATTAGTTTTCAGACTACCAAACTCCCAGGAGACTGCAGGGCAGGGTGTTAATATATCACCCATTCCTAAGGCTCCAATTAGGAATCTAAGGCTATTACATGCTATCAAGGTCCTCCTTTTCTTAGTTATAAAACTATTCTGAGCTCAAAAGTGAGTCGGTTATTATTTTTTTTATAAAGAGTTCTGTTTGGAGAGTAGGGAATCTCAGTAAAGGAAACTGAAAGATTCTTGAAAACTTTTTCCCTTAGGCTACAAAAAAACCTGACGAAGTACTCTTACTCCTTGAAATAGTACCTCTACCTCCACAAGAGTCACAGTGATTATTTTTTAGTTTCCCAACCCACTCAGGTAAAATTGCATAGGTGATGAAAAATTATTAGACCCTGGTGGGGTACTCAGTTCTAATACACCAGGGTCGCGGTTTGATCCCCAGTTAGGGCACATACAAAATCAACCAGTCCAGTCAAGATGGAGGTGTAGGTAAACACAACTCATGCCTTTGCACAACCACAGAAAAAATTACAACTATAACTACCACCCAGAATTATCAGAAAATCAACCTGTATGGAAGTCCAACCACCAAGGAATTAAAGACGTCACTTTCATCCAGACAGGTAGGAGCAGCAGACATGTGGAACAGGCGACCCCACACCCATGTGTGGTACATTAAATCAGGAGGGATACCTCGGGAGCGAGGGATCTCAGCCCCAACCCAGACCACCCAGCCCAGGCAGGGTTCCAGTGCCAGAAAGATAAGTCCCCATAATTCCTGGCTGTAAAAACCAGTGGAGGTTAGGGTGATGGAAGAAACTGCAGGATTCTGAAGAATCTCCTCTTAAAGGGCACTGAGCAAATTTAGGGCTTACACAGACTCACTCCTGCTGGGCTCCAGCACCAGGGCAGCAGCTGGGAGGGCACTAGGGGCATGTGGGGAGAAACTGAAGTGTCTGGCACCAGGGTGAGAGCTAGAGTACAGCTTCCTTCAGGACAAAACTCCAGGGGCCAGGCAGCAGCACCGTCCCTTTCCTGAGCCCTCCCACACACACAGCCACAGAACAGCAACACCATATCTGAGACTCAATTAACCTGGTTCATATGGGTTACCCCACCCTGTCGATTACCTAAGGTTCTGCCCCAACCAACTTACCAGTACACTTTTCTATAATAGGCCACACTACCAAGACAGAGAGTCAAAGCAGCTCTACCTAACACATAGAAACAAACACACGGAGGCTGCCTAAATGAGGAGGCAAAGAAACACGGTCCAAATGAAAGAACTGAACAAAGCTCCAGAAAAAGAACAAAACAAAATGGAGATAAGCAATCTGTCAGATGCAGAGTTCAAAACACTGGTTATTAGGATGGTCAAGGAACTCACTGGGTACTTCAACTGCATAAAAAAGACTCAGGTTGAAACGAAGGTTACACTAAGTGAAATTAAAAAAAAAAAAAAATTGGACTTCCGGCCAAGATGGAGGCATAGGTGGACATACTGTGCCTCCTCGAACAACCAAAATTAAGGACAACAAAGATTTAGAAACAAGAAAACAACCAGAACTCATAGAAAATTGAACTGTATGGAAGTCCAATCACCATTCATCCAGACCGGTAAGAGGGGCGGAGTCTCGGCAGGAAAAAGCAGAGGTGCAGACCAGGCACGCAGGCAGCAGCAGCTGGCAGATCTCAGGTGCACAGGCGGCGGCTAGCAGACCCCGGGCACAGGGTGGCAACTGTGCAGACCCAGTGAGGCCGTGCAAGGCAGCTGGCTGACCAGGTGGTCCCACATTCGCGTGCAGATAATCCAGGTAAAGGGGAAGCGGCGGAAGGGACTGGAATCCGAGAGCAGAGCAAACACCATTGTTGCTTCTCGGACCCCGCCCCCACATACAGCGCCACTACCCAGCGACTGGGCTGCCCCGCCCTGGGGAACACCTAAGGTTCCACCCCTCACTACGTAACAGCCGCAACTAGACCCCCCAAAAAAAGCAAAACCAGGAACAAAAATGGCTCAAACCGGAGAACAAATCAAAGCCCCAGAGCCAATTCATCTAAGCGACCAAGAGATAGCCAACCTATCCGATGCACAGTTCAAAGCCCTGCTGATCAGGATGCTCACAGAATTGGTTGATTTTGCTCACAAATTAGATGAACAAATGAAGGCTACAATAACTAAAGTGAAGGAAAACGCACAGGGAACCAATAGTGATGGGAGGAAAACTGGGACTCAAATCAATGGAGTGGACCAGAAGGAAGAAAGAAACAACCAAACAGAAAAGAAGGAAGAAACAAGAATTCAAAAAAATGAGGAGAGGCTTAGGAACATCCAAGACATCTTTAAACATCCCAACATCCAAATTATAGGGGTACTAGAAGGGGAAGAGGAAGAGCAACAAGTGGAAAACTTACTTGAACAAATAATAAAGGAGAACTCCCCAATCTGGCAAAGGAAATAGATTTCCAGGAATTCCAGGAAGCTCATAGAGTCCCAAAGAAGTTGGATCCAAGGAGGAACATACCACTGTACATCATAATTATATTACCCAAGATTAAAATGAAGGAGAGAATTCTAGAAGCAGGTAGAGATAAGGGGACAGTCACCTACAAAGGAGTTCCCATCAGACTGTCCGCTGATTTCTCAAAAGAGACCTTCCAGGCAAGAAGGGGCTGGAAAGAAGTATTCCAAGTTATGAAAGTCAAGGACCTACATCCAAGATTACTCTATCCAGCAAAGCTGTCATTTAGAATGGAAGGGAAGATAAAGTGCTTCTCAGATAAGGTCAAGTTAAAGGAGTTCATCATTACCAAGCCTTTATTATATGAAATGTTAAAGGAACTTATCTAAGAAAAAGAAGAGAAAATATGAACAGTAAAATGACAGCAAACTCACAGGTATTAACAACCACACCTAAAACAAAAGCAAACTAAGCAAACAACTAGACCAGGAACAGGAACACAGAAATGGAGATCACATGGAGGGTTATCAACAGGGGAGTGGGAGGAGGAGAGAGTGGGGAAAGGTACAGAGAATAAGTAGCATAGATGGTGGGTAGAAAATAGACAGGGGGAGGGCAAGAATAGTGTGGGAAATGTAGAAGCTAAAGAACTTAT
>PVKU01004427.1:0-147374 GCA_004027475.1 Anoura caudifer
TTAATTATAAAAAGTTTTTTTCCTTTTAGTTTAATTGTATTACTGTAATTTATTATTGAATTCATTTTCCTTCTTCCTGAAATCCTATGGAAGTTCTTTTAGTGAAAGTCTCCTCTTAATTTTTGTTTTACTATAAAACTTCTGACTGCTGCCCTTATTATGAAAAGTGGTTTTTTACTTCCAATGTTTTGAAAATACTTTTCATTTTTGTGAATTCAGATGTCATTCTGATTCAGGGTTATGCTAATAGATGTTTAGAAACTATCTCTGGGAGGGTAGGGAATTCCTGATTTTTGTTTTTATTTGTTTCCATGGTATAAATAAATACTCTCTTCATGTTTTGTCAGTTATTGTGGAGTTGGAAGAGATATGCAGCAGCATACAATTGTGAAGTATTTCTACCATCCTGATTAATAAACATAAACATTACCTAGAGCACAGGTATTTAGGATGTAATGAATGAGTTTTACCTGTTACTTCTGCTTTTAATATTTTTCTACTTTTACATTTATGTAATTTAACTTTTAATAATAGCCTTGTTTAAAAACAGGCTCACAGAATTCTTGAAAATTTAACAGTTGGCTCTTGTAAGCTTATATTAGCTGACTGTGTAACATACTGCTCATCTACATGTTTCTTTTTCAGTGGGTGATCTCTTAACTTCATACTGTTTTACAATCTTTTTGTCTTTAGAGTTCTTCATTTTTAGTACAGTGTGTCTAGGAATAAATTCCTTTATATAGTATATATATAATATTGTGTTTACTCTTTATTATGTATTTTGTATGTATAAAATATATATAATTTATAATATTGTGCTTATTCTTTCTGTGGGTTCATGACTTTTATCATTGTGGAAACTTCTCAGTCATGCTTTCTATATATTATATTTTTCTGAGTCTCTGATTAGATATTTATTATTTTTATTCTGTTATTTTTACTTATGCAATAGAAAAATTGAATTTTTATGGGTCAGACACTGTTTTCTGTCTTATACTTTCAACCACTCTGTTGTGATTAGTAGTATACTTTGAAGATTGACTGTTCTCTGTGAGTAAATATTACTTATCAATCCTCATTGTCAGCAAGTACTAAAAGACAGGACTGCAGTGATCTGCCTAATATGTTTTAAAGCTTGTTTAAGACAACAAATTGTAGAAAGCTAAATATACATAAACCTAGAAAGTGAAGTGATAGTACTTCAAGCTTCTGCTTCAAACCACAAAAGTAATCAGAAGTTTCCTTGAAACTTCAAAGTCTTCTAAATACAATTTACTGTTCATGGTGCTAATTTAGTTCATAATTATAATTTAGAATTTAGTCCATAGCAAGTCAGGAAATAATATATAAATGTGAGCATTTTAAATATGGTTGGGTTCTGAAACAAAACTATCTTATAGTACATACAACATAGCTGAAGCTAGTCATTTTAAATTTTTGTCTACTTGGAATATTATTCCATAAAATATTGAATATTTTTGCACATTGATACTTTATAGTTAAACTCGTGTTTACATGCAAATGTAGTTCTTTAAAATATTTTTAATAATAAAAATATGTATTTGGTTTACTTTTAATGCTTTTGAACAGAAGTTTAGGGGAATGAAAATTTAACTGCTACTTTGTCATTTCAGAACTGAAATAAATTTTTTCATTTGTTTCCTTTTCTCATTTGAAAATATGATTTGTAGATTTTATTCATCTTTTGAATAGTATAACTGCAATGAGTAATACTCAAAATGCAATCTAAGTATCCTAAGCTAACTCTGCTGCATAGAGCTTGATTGTAGTTTGGTCAGGGGGAAAAGAAAGGATAACATTGAAAGCACATCAGAAGGAAAATTGAAATTATTCTTAAAACAGAGGAACAGAGCAGTCACTTAATTGAATAATTTCTGTAATCTAACTCAAAATTTATTTCACAAAAATTTCTGAAGTGCAAATTGGTGAAACAAAAGCAGGAAGAATATAAAATACATTTGGGAGGTTGAGGAAATTTATTTTATATCAAAATAATGCAGATACATGGTTTGAAAGAATTAAATAGAAAGGATAGTATTTAGCAAAAACTAAAAATTCTACATTATGTTTTTCCCCAATTTCCTTCCCACTTACTGGAAGGAAACAATTTAACTGTTTCTTATTCATTGATTGATTGACTTTTTTAAGTTCCAGGGTTACTACTGCCAAAGGTTTTTAAACTATCTGCCTGTGCTGCTATTGCTACATGACAATCTAGCTCTTTTGCTTCATTCCCCTTTCCTCCTAATATGACACCATTTTGAGTGCCTGTTTTGGATATAACTTTCTAGATGCTGACATAGAACTCTGTTCTTGTTCTACCAACTATAGACAATTTTTCTTGATTCTCAAATTTGTAAGCTCAGAGTATCCTAGAGTTTCTTTCCCTTCTCCATTTGTGTTTCTACCTTCTTTATTTGTCATTTACAAATACATCTTTATTTGTCCAAACATTTACTTATGCATTGTCACAATTGATAACCTTGTGTCATGTAATAAAATTTTAAGCTTTATATGCTTGTCTACAGTAGCAGTAACAGTAGTTGTAGTAATCAAAAATGCTTACACATAGTTTCTTCTATGTGCCAAGCACATTATTATATAATTTATACTATATTATAATACATGCATACACATATGTACTTTACAGATATTAAACTCATTTAATCATCAAATTGACCTTGATAATAGCATACATCATATGGTTTCCATTTTACTGAAAAGGAAATTTAAGTCACTTTGCAGAAAGTTGAGCTAAAAGTAGGTTAATTTCTAAAAGTTGAAAATTAATAAACATTGTTTATGGTTATGACTGAAGTGTTTATTCACAGCAAAGATGTATACTATTATATTTTTCTTTTTTGTATACCATTTATTTTGTGGGTTTTTTTTCCTGATTTGTTGTTGTTGTTCAAGTACAGTTGTCTCTGTTTTCCCCCCACCACTTTTTCCCACCCCACCCACACCCATTCCCACTCTCAATCCTAGCCCCCTTTGCCCATGGATCTTCAAAATTGTTTTTCTTTATTGCTTCCTTATTTTTGTGCTACATTTCTCAAATTCCCTCTTTCCAGATACCTGCTGTGGAGGGTCTTGTAGGATCCTCTAGTTTTAACAGTGACCTCTACCACATCACCCTTTTGAAGGTTATCATTGATTTTATTTGAGCACTACAAATTTTTGTCATTTCAGATTGTGTAGTGTGGCAGATGTTATTTACATTGATTTTGAAAGCATTTGTGAGATGAGATATAGTACTTTACCGTTTTGCGATACTCTTTAAAATAATTGGAGATAGCGTGTTCTGCAAAGGGACATTATATGAAAGGCTCATATACCAATATCTCATAAGCCCTCTGCATACAACTATTATTTTATGGTCTGTCAAGTTTAAAATATTTATTTGGCAACAAAAGACTCAAAGTTTAAACCACTTCAAATGCATACAAGAAGAGCCTCTGATTTCAGACTATTTGCCACCTACTGAAAAGTTATACCCCCTCTACTGGAACAAAATAGAACATCCTTTATGTAGTTCCGCCCAGACTTGCAGGCATGTTCAGTGGTGTTCTTTTAAAGATATTGAACCATTCCCCTTTCTACTCACTCTTCTTTCATGTTCAGCTCAGGTTATATTTGGCAAGATTGGCAGTTGATTTTGAAACCAGCTGACATGACAGAGTATAGTGGTTTAGAGTATGGGTGTTAGACCCAGATACTCTGGGCTTGAATCTCAGTTCTACCACTACTTACATGGGTGTCTTTGGTTACATTGGTTTCTGTGAATTAGTCTCCTCATTGTAAAATGAGGCTAGTAGACACTTCACAAGATTGTTGAGTTAATAGTTATAAAACTCTGACATTGGAGTCTGGGCTAGATGCGCTCAGTAACCTGTCATACCATTGCCACCACCACCACTCTTCCACAGTGCCGTAGTCCTCTAGGTGGCCTTTCTTTCCTCACCCTCTATTCATTCCAGCCTCCCTACCACATTGCTACCAGATGATTTTCCTAAAATGAATAATAGTTGTTCATATTGACATCTTCCTTAAAGTTCTCAAGTAGGTCTACTTTGCTTCTCAGATGTCACTGTTTTTTGTACATGTTATTAAGGCCAATTTGTCTTAAAGAATTGGTAGAACTCACAGCCAGGTATGACTAAGGGGAATCTGTTATTATTGTCTAGATTTTATCCTTGAATGACCAACATCATTCTTTGATCCTCTTTTATGTTAATTATTGGTTTGTGCTTAACTGATAAGATGATTGCTGCATCTTTGTCACTGTGCACAGTGCAGACTTACCTATATTTCTGTAGGTGTAGTTATATGTGCATTGGCTGTCTTTTGTACAGATCCAGGCAAATTGAGGAATCTGAGGATATGATTCTTCAATTCCTTAAAATTGTGGGCTGCCCCTCCCTGGGTCAGGACTAGGAATGGCTTTATGTTTGTTTTTTTTTTTCCCCTGAGGCAGGGGGTGGTGTATTACAGAGTTCTAATTTCCTGTTTGAATGTCACCTTCAAAAATAGCACAGTATTATTAACAAAATGAAAATAAGTAAAGCCTTTCAAAGCATTGTGTCTTGTAACAGCAGACTTTCCTTTTTCTTTCTTGCATGTGTATAATTGGTGTTTTGTGTTTTATTTTTATGCACAGGCCATTTAGATTATTATTGAATGAAAGACCCCCATTGCTATCCTCAAGTGCCATTTCTCTTCCACTTGTATGATGTTTCTTTGTCCCTTACCCATTGACTAACTTAATTAATAAACGTATGTTTGGGGTCTTGCTTTTAGTTAGCCTTTGTGTTTAAATAAATTCGGTTCATGTTTCTATTGGTCCTACCAATTGTTGTTGAAATAATTTCTGCTTCTTAATATTATAAGACAATATTATGTCTTAACGTTAAGACATAATAATGTCTTATAATATTAATTTTAAATAAAACATTTATAGTATAAAGTCAAATGATGCTAAAAAACTCATAAAAATCATTAGTCTGCTCTGCTCTACCCTTTACCCCCAAAACACACATACCACGTACTTACAAAACTATTTTGAATTGTTTCTTTTGTTATTTACCAACCTGTTTTGAAGTATTTATAAATTGCTACCCCCTCATTAATTTTATTTCTTTTATGGTAGATCATGATATTGAATTCAGGAAACTTTACCTCTATTAGTTGATTTTAGATCTCCTTTAAATCAGAATTGATAAATTTCTCCTTAGAATTTGAATGCTAACTATACAGTTAAGTCACTTTTTAAAAAGTGTATATGTTGGTGAAATTTATTTCTTTTACTTTCTCCATTATGTTTGATATCTTGCTGCTTTCATATTTGTGGATCTATTTCTAGTTGCACAGAGTGAGTACTAAGTGTACCTCTCCTCCCCCAGCCTCTTTTCTTCTCATTTTGGAAATAATGAATGCAACAAGGCTATACATTTCCCTTTGAGCATATGTTTTGCTGTGGCCCTAGATTTTTTTAATATGAAATGCTCTTTTCATTGTTTTTTTTTTTTTTACTGATTTCTTGGTCCTTATTTTTATAATTTTATTAGCGTATGATCAATCTGTATAATCTATTCAAACATTTTGAAAAGAGCATTTTAAAATTTATTTTATGATTGATTTTTTTCAGTTGTCCATGGGCATATAAAAAGTTGTATGTTTTGCTCTGACTGGTGTGGCTCAGTTGGTTGGAGTGCCTTCCTGTAAACTGAAAGGGTTCAATTCCTGATCAGGTCACATGCCTCGGTTGCTGGTTTGATCCTGGTTAGGGTGCTTACGAGAGATAGCTGATTGATGTTTCTCTCTCACATCGATGTTTTTCTCCCTCTCTCCCATCCCTGTCCCTCTCTCTCCGCCTCCTTTCTTTTCTCTCTGAAATCAATAAGCATGTCCTCGGATGAGGATTTAAAAAAAAGTTGTAAACTTTATTCGCATTTGTGGATTAATTTCATCATGTCTGTGCTCATGTCATTTTATTAGATCTATTTTTGACAAAGATATATTGATCTCTCTGGACAGTGGAACATTTTTCAAGTTATTTTTTACATTTCAATACCTTTTGCCTTATGTAATTTAGCTTTTTAATTTATAGGTCTTGATTTTTAGCTTTTTATTTTATGCTGTTTGGTCCTCTTTACCTTAAATTCCACATTGTGTGATATTAATATAATACTCATACTTTCTTTTGGGGGCATTTAGCTGGTATTTCTTGGCTTATGCCCCTAATTTAACCTTCTTTTAGTCATTGGATTTTACGTATTTCTTACAATCTGTATATGACCATTGTCTTTTTAAGTTAGTCTGACATTCTATCTTTTGGTGGGGGAATTCAGCTTTCTTTTTTATTCTGATAGGTGATACTTGATTTTATCACTTTATACCTTGTTCATTATGTAAATTTGTAACTTTTTAAAATTATTGTAATTTTGCTTATATTTTATTTTTTTATTTTCTGGTTTTCCCTTGTTTATGTGGCAACCCTGTACTTTTCTATTTTATTATTGTCAACCTTCTCTTTCAATGGCTTATAATCTACTCCCCCCCCACTTTAACATGAAAAATGATTTATCTCAACACATTTATTAATCTTTTTCTCTAACATTCCTAAATTCCTATGGAGATAATTCAGTTTTTTTTTAAATAAGCTTTTATTTTTCATTATATTGAATAATTGATACACAATATTATGTTAGTTTTGGGTGTACACCTCAGCGATTAGACATTGTATAATTTACTAAGTCATCATTCTGACAAATCTTGAACCCATCTAACAATGCAGATTTTTAGGTCTAGATTTTTGTTAGACTTCTCTGTGTCTGGAATTTGTATTATATTTTGCATATAGTTTATTATTCATTAAGATTTTCTGTATAAAGGGCAAGGTATATCATACCAGTGTTTCATCTCTTCTCTATCTTTCTGCACATAAAGGTCTCTTTTCTGATTCAGTTTTTGTTTGGTTAAAATCTTCTCTCAAGTCCTTTCCTTAGGTGGGGCAGTGAGTGATGTGCTCTGGATCCTTAAATTTTGCAGATACCTTTTCACATTGAATGTGTATGTAGGATGTTTGGGTTGTACTGCTTTTTCTCCCAGCAGTCTAGATGCTGCTCTTTTTTTTTTTTTTTTTTTTTTAGCTCCAGTATTACAGATGAGAAGTCCAATGTTAATTTGATTCTTTCTGGTAACTTTTAAGATTTTCTTTCTATCTTTAGAGTTCAGGAATTTTAGCAAATGTTTTTTGCATGTGTCTTTTCATTGGTTCGTGGAAATTTCCTTTCATATTACTGTAATTATTACCTCTCTTCTATCTTTCCCTTTTCCTCCTAGAGATTCTTCTGGAACTCTTCCTATGGTTGGTATGTTAGTTAGATTGCCTCAATCTGCTCTTTAAGTCTACTTTCTTTTCTCAGTATAATTTTCATATCTTTGTATTTTTACATTATGCCTTGAGATTTCTTTCAGTTGATCCTTCATGCTACCAGTTATAGTTTAGTTTATCTTCCCTTGTAATTTATGTATCTGCTGAATTGTTCAGCTTGAGGATTATACTTTTTAAATTTTAATTTATCTTATAATCTGTATATATTATTTTTGTTCTCTAGTTGACTCTCTTTAAGTAGACATACTATTTTGGACCATAATATTTCATCTGTGTCCTTCAAAGACCTGTTAGGTCTGCTCTCTCCTACGCTCTCCCACCCTTAGGTATGTTATATATGTACATTGGGGTTCAGGCTGAGCTGTTAAGGGTACTTAGGCTGTTATATTCTATAAATGATGAAAAGCACAGGCATCTCAGCCTGCACAGTAGCAATAGGCATGTTGTCTATTTATGGCCTGGGGGATTCTATGCCTTTCTTCTGGTCTTCTTGCCCTTCCCAGCCTCAGGAGTAGAGGGTAGTCTCACTTTTACTGAGTGCTTCCTGAGCACCATTGAGGCCAGGGAGGTTGGCCATACTAGTGCAGTTATACATGTGCAGAACATTTTCAGGTCTTGCTTGGAGCCCAGATCAGAGCAATTCTGTACCAGCCCTCTCTGAAGATGATTGTAATTCCATGGCCAAATTATTCAGGCCCCACTCACTCCCAAATTCAGGGTTCATTGTTTTCCCCAGAATTCTGAATATTTATACTTTATTCATAGCATCAGATGGTATTTCATCCTTCTGTGTCATTTATCAAGTGTTTGATGACATTACAGAAGAAACTGCCATTTTGAAAATTGGTCTTTGACTATCCTGATTTTCCCAACCTCTTTAAATGCATAACCTCTTGGACTGCCCTACAATTTCTAGGAATTGTCCTTTTAAGATGGATGTTGGACAAATAAACTCTCCTAAAAGAGAGTTTATTTGCAAATTTTACTGAACAAGCTATGAATGAGCTGAAAATCTTATACAATGCAGAAGCTAATTAAAGTAGGACAGAGGCCAAAATTAAGAGGATAGGTAGGGGAAGAAACGGGAGCTAGAGAAGCATCTTTGAGTTAACAGCGGTAATAGGAAGAAGACATGGTGATAACATGGAAATTGAAAATCACATAAAATCAGACCTTATTCTGACCAATAGTTACACCTTCTCTTAAGCCTGGGTTTGCTGGCAAGTAGTATTAAAACAGATTGTACATTAAAGGGGCCCATTCTGTTGTAGAAAATTTAAACAAGGAAGCATTTATTAAAATCTGAGTAGATGAAAAATAAACTGTTCCCTATATTCACAGGTTGTAAAGTTAGTATAAAAATGTATATATTTATATTTAAACAGTCATTTGCTCTAAGTATTTGATATTTGAATTATATACACATACTCTCCCCAATATTGATATTCCATTTGTCTTAATAAGTCTCAAGCAAAGAAAATTTGAATCATACAACATGTGTAAACTTCACACTGAATGATAATTATTCTGTGCTGCTTAGTGGCACTTAATATTCAGTAAAAATTTAAAACCCAGTGGCTTGATCCCTAATATATAGGGGATAGATGGGCTGAGATTCAGTTTCAGTAACAATTTAATTCCTGACTTCCTTTGCAAGCCTTTGTTTTGCATTTATTACATGTATGAATATGGATTCAGGTGACATACATTTGTACTTTGCCATTGATCACAGAAAATGTAACCCTATGAAGCAGTAAACATTCCCTCATCTTTTTGTTATTTTCTCAATTTTTATTTGTCTGGAATATTGCTAATGAATATGTTTTCCTCCTTAGCTCTGAACTTTCTTTTATTGAAAGTTTTTTGTAAAGTGGAAGGAGCAACAATGATTGGGTCATTTACTTGTACCAAGATTCGTTGAGTGGGTGAAAAGGTGATGGTGGGCACTAAAAACCTGGACCAACGTGGCGAGTAAAAGTTATAAAATTTCTGGAGTTTTGTACTTCACATTATATGTATGTAATTTGGTTGAGAACGTGAACTTTCTATGAGACAAGAATCTGTGTCATATACCACTATGTAATTTGTGTTAAGAATTCCAGTTTGTACTACAAAATTTTTAAAAATCATGGAAGAACCCTTATAACAGTCCTTTTATTTTTGTTGATGATGAAGTGTTAGTGTTTTTAATGCTTAACATTAGAGTATATATTAGTGGGTTAAAATTTATTTGTATAAGTTACATTTGTGTAACTTGCATAATACTCCATAGGTTGAGTATTAAACAGCAATGCTTGGGTGTTTGAGAGCCATAATTAGAATACTGAGTGCAAATTGCCAAAATTCAGTAAGTCAACAAACCAGTTAACAACAAAAAAAACCCTCAATGATATTAGATTTCATAATGCTCTTCCTTAATTTAGTTTGTCCATTATAGTCTATTTTAATTTTTTGTAGTATTATTTAACATGCCAGGAAATGTCTTGTAATAGAATTTATAAAATAATGTAGTTTTGGTAATATGAATACTGTCTTCAGTATTCTGCTTTCAAATCTCAGATTAAGATGTTTTGTAAGGGATTATCTAGTTTGTTGCATAAAAGAATGTCTTTGATTTGTAACATTATCCAATTTAGAATTTGAAACCAAATGCTCACTTGAAAAATAAATGGAATAATTGGTATGTGTCATTTTGTTGTTAAGACAAAATAAATTGTAAAAAGAAAATACATATCTCTACTAACAAAGAACAATAATTTTTCATTTTGGGTATTACTTTCTAATGCTTATCTATGTACATGCCTTTCTCTCCGTACACCCAATAAATAGACTGGTTCATGTTACTGAAAAGCATCGTCCCTGCCTACTACCTTTTTGTGTGTCATGCTAGATATTTAAAGAATAGAGGATTGGTTTATATATATATATCATTGACCTTAAGTGAGTGAGTTACAGGTGAAATATAATAAGCAAGCCTAAAGATGTAAATTCCAGTTGAAATTTGCACATTTATTTGTCTTTGGTTCCATTAGGAAGTGAATAAGTGAGAAAAAGTTCTTCTTTTAAGTATTGTTTTGGATTTTTGCACTCCAGGGTTTACTTCTGTTTCTTATTTTTATTATTAACAATAGAGGTTCACGAATATGCTAAGTATGGATTTGGATTTTGTGCACAGATAGAAAAATTATATATTCTCATGTATTTATATGAGTGAAAAAAATTGGTAACATTTAAAACAAAAAACAGCAATTAACTCTTACTTTATGATCACACAACAGTAATTGATAAAGATTTTTCATTCCATTTGGTGACTGTTAGGTGAAATCTTTGTCCTTTGATGTTTCCTGTTTTTCTGTGCTAGTGGATGAGGTACATATTTCTTAAGTACTGAAGTTTGGACAGCAAAAAATAATTGCTTTTTATCTCAAATTGAGAATAATTTTATTTGGGGAGGGAGTCCTCATGTTTCTTTATATTAAAAAGCCCTTTAAAATTTAATATTATTAGGCCTCATTGTATGACCCTGGGCTGTTTTCCTACCCCTTTCTCAAAGCCAAATGATGCTCCCTAAATGTAATCTGTGCTTTGTTCCCTCATTGTTTCCATTCATTCTAGTCTCTGGTCTCCATCTACTTTTTCATTTTTCTCTTAACTAGTGTTAACTGCTTATCCTTGAAGACCTAATTCAGGTGTTAATTATCCATGAATTTCTGAATTATTCTTTTCCCCAAACCCGCAACAGAATGACTTGTCCTCTGCTTTTTGTTATTATAACAGCATATAAGTGCCTCTTATAGCAACTATGAATCATAGATACATCACTGTTATTAAGAGTGGGGCATGTGGAAATCTTGCCATCTACAACTACATGATGGACCACGAGGGCATTGTGCTGAGTGAAATCAGTCAAGCAGAGAAAGACAAATGCCATATGATTTCCCTCATATGTGAAATCTAAAAAACAAAACAAATGAATAAGCAGAACAGAAACATATTCATAGATACAGAGATCATTTAATGATGGCCAGAGAGGAGGGGAGCTGGGGGATAGGCAAAAAAGATGAAGCCATTGAGAAGTAAAAATCAGTAGTTACAGAATAGTCATGAGGATGTAAACTACAGCATAAGCAATATAGCTGATAATATTGTAATAATTATGTATAGTGTCAGATGGGTCTAGATTTATAGGGGTGATCACTTTGTTAAGTGACATAAATGTCTAATCACTGGGCTATACACCTGAAACTGATATAATGCTGTACATCATCTGTAATTGAAAAAATACAAAAATATTTCAAAAAATGGAGCCATGTGTTATCCATCTTTATCCATCTTCCAGAACAAGCATTTAGTGAACACTTGTTGAACTGAAATGTTTAGAACACCACGCTTTTTTAAGAAAACAGCTTGCCTCATTAAATTCCTTGATCCATAGTAGCTCTCATTCACCATGTTTCTCGCACACCCTTTTCCCACCTGTTATACTGTGGTTGTTGGTACTGTGGTTGTTGGTTTCCGTTACTTCAAGAGTAATCAAAGAGGGATCATGTTTGTGTGGATGGAATGCAGGGAAAGTGGCTTTTGACTCTTTGTTGCTATTCGGCTTTGAGTTTCATTTCTTCTCCCTTTTTTGCAGGACCCTAATCGGAGTGTTCATACCAGCAGCAGCAGCAGCAGCAGCAGCTGTAGCAGCAGCAGCAGCAGCAGCAGCAGCAGTAGCAGCAGCAGCAGTAGCAGCAGCAGCTGTAGTAGCAGCAGCAGTAGCAGCAGCAGTAGCAGCAGCAGCAGCACCAGTTTTTCAAAGCCTCACAAGTTAATGAAGGAGCACAAGGAAAAACCTTCTAAAGACTCCAGAGAACATAAAAGTGCCTTCAAAGAACCTTCCAGGGATCACAACAAATCTTCCAAAGAATCCTCTAAGAAACCCAAAGAAAATAAACCACTGAAAGAAGAAAAAATAGTTCCTAAGATGGCCTTCAAGGAACCGAAACCCATGTCAAAAGAGCCAAAACCAGACAGTAACTTACTCACTATCACCAGTGGACAGCAAGATAAGAAGGCTCCTAGTAAGAGGCCCCCCATTTCAGATTCTGAAGAACTCTTAGCCAAAAAAAGGAAAAAGAGTAGCTCAGAGGCTTTATTTAAAAGTTTCTCTAGTGCACCCCCGCTGATACTCACTTGTTCTGCTGACAAAAAACAGATAAAAGATAAATCTCATGTCAAGATAGGAAAGGTCAAAATTGAGAGTGAGACATCAGAGAAGAAGAAATCCACTTTACCGCCATTTGATGATATCGTGGATCCCAATGATTCCGACGCGGAGGAGAATATGTCCTCTAAATCTGATGTGAGTAGTCTTGTTGACTTCCCTCCTTAGTTTTCAGATTTTATTTCAAATGGTTTCAAGATAAAGATGTGGGAAGAAAATGACAGTTGAACTATAACATGGTAGCATGGAAGCACTGAGAAATTAGTTTTCTTAATTAATGGAAAGAAGGAAATTAAATCATTAAGAACTCCACAAGTTTTTAGGTGGTGGTTTAAATTGTTAAAGGAAAGATATATTCCATAGTATGATAATGGTTATTTGAAGAGCAGCAGAAAATCTTAGATGCTCATTAGAGCTTAGTTACTATGGTCTTCAGTGATTGCTGATTTAGGAAAGTAAGAAGAATGCAATAAAACTTGAATACAAAGGATAAAAAATTTAAAAGAGAAACTTAGAAAATATTAGGGTGCAGCTATAATCTTGGTCTTATTGGTTAATGGAATGAAAAAATTTGTTTACATAAATGGAAAGCTGGTGATGGTATTTTTAAAAGGTTTTATCCAGGCAAAATTGATACAGCGGTATACTATACATATATATAATTTGATAAATTTTAACATATATATGTGTCTGTGAAACCAGATGAAAGTATTTTGAAACTGAAATATTTCATTTTTTTTCATTGTATAGCCACTGATTTAAAAGTACAACTGTACTTTACATATCCATTTTCTGGTAGTAGTAATTATTTTACTGTGATCTTCATTACAAGTTTTTTTCTGATAAGTGGGATTATCTTTTGTAGGTACCTAAAAGACCATATCCCCCCAAAATGTTAACTGATGTTGAGATTTAAACTTATAAGTACAGATTTCTCAGAGTTGGAAGGGATTTCCATGTTATTTATTCTAACTTACCAATGTAAGAAATCTTAAACTTTACTTACAAGACTGTTATTAGTTCAGAAGATATTTGGTTCTGTTTCTGGAGAATAGAACAGAAATTTTATTTACCATGAAGTTATCTCTTTCTCACATTTCCATTTTCTGTCCTTTTGACCTTCTACCCTTACTTATCAGTCACAATCAGTCCCAGTAATCTTACTTTCACTTGTCAATATTTCTAGACAATGGTCAAGGGAAATGTGTGGCTAAAAATTACTGGCAAGTTTAGAACACTACTCTTTCTGTTCCAAGAGGTCACTTCACAACAGTTCTTAGTTCAAATGCTGGCAAGGGGATCTCAGTAACAGATTATCTCTCCTGTGTTTGCACTGTTTTTAGTTGAAAACCAGCCAGACTTAGCACATGGCATCGATATTGATCTCTAGTCATCCAGAGACCACTTTCTTCCCCCCTATTCTCTATAGCTAATCTTGAAATTTAAATAGAAGATCATTTTTAGGAGCAGAGTAGCATATCAAATACTGGAGCCCTCGCTGGTATAGCTCAGTGGATTGAATGCCAGCCTGAGAACCAAAGGGTCACTGGTTTGATTTCCAGTCAGGGCACATGCCTGGGTTGCCGGCCAGGTTCCCAGTAGAGAGCAGGTGAGAGGCAACCACACATTGATATTTCTCTCCCTCTTTCCCCTTCTCTAAAAATAAATAAATACAATCTAAAAAAATAAGATAAAATAAGATAAGAGATTGAGTAATTCATTTCAGTGTTTGGTAAAGGCTTTATAGTGATAGTTTATGAAATGGAGATGAGAGCTAATGAGTTTGTTCCAATATTTCAAGCATTTATTTTTCCTCTTTTTTTTTTTTTTTACTTCTCATTTTAAAACAAAACTTGTTCTTAAGGCAGATGCTACTTGGAACTTTTTTTGTATGCTTGACTTTCCTTTCAAATCACCCTTAAATGTTCAGTGTTACAGTTGGGATGTGATTAGGTTATCAAGATTGTCAAGTTTAGCAACTTTGTTCTGATAGGTGCAATTCTACTAGAACAGAGGTTTTAAAATTATGGGTGTTGATTTACTGGTGAGCCATGAAATCAATTTAGCATGTCATCACCAGTATTTTTTTAAAGTTTGAACACATTATAATTAGTATAGGTAAATAATGATTTGTGAAATTTTTATTTCAGAGGGTGTGTCATTTCTTATAGTAAGTCATGGTCAAAAATTTTAAAGGCATCTTTCTTGAATGTTGTTGATTTGTGAGGAGACTAATGGCATTCACAAAGCAGTATTGAATGCTTCTTCTACATGAAAGTAACACAGATTACCATATTTTGCTGTGTATAATGCACCCTTTTTGCCCAAATTTTTGAGGGGAAAATAAGGGTGCATATTATACATTGGTAATACTAACTCCATATGTCTATAAATGTTTTTTAATTCTTTTATTTATGCTTATGCATTAAAGGTGTAACTCTAGAAAGCAATAACAATATCCATATGCAAAATAATACTCTAAAATACAGTAATCAGTTTTGTTTCTGAATATAAACAAATAAAAAATGGAATTAAAAAATTAAAATGAAATATTTTTTCCCTGAAAGTTTGGGCCCAAAATGTGGGTGTGCACTCTACACGGGAATGCATTATACACAGTAAAATATGGTATTTTTCTCTTCAGATAATTTTCTGTATTCTCATTTTTGTATGACTTTTCTTATAAACTTTATGTCCAACTTGGTATATTTATACAAAGCAGTACAATAAAAATTTTCTGGAATGAAGATTTACAATTATAATTTCTTATAGTAGATGGCAAATTTTTAAAATGATTCGTGACATATTAGAGCTACCTATCCAGTGATCATATAACAGGAGTGTTTGTAACGTGCAGATCATCACAGAGTAAGCCTCTGAAGACTTTTCAGGTATTATTTCAGTATCAAACCAACAACTGTACTTTCCTTATCAGTTTTTTGATGGTAGTAATGCTTTTATTCCTGCTGCTATTAGTTTAATTCTCTAAAAGTAGGTGCTGGAACAGAAGAGAATTGACAACAGTAGTTCCAAGTAAGCCAGGGCCCAGAAGACCTTTCTGTGAGCAAGGGAGGATAAGAGGGCTGAAATTTCCTTTATTCAGTAGTAAAGATAGCCTTTGTTTGGCCTTTCTATCAGTTCTACCTAGTGTCCCTCGTGTGGGCAAGACAGAGGAATGAACAGGAGGCAATTGTAATGGAGAGCCCTAGCAGCCCGAAATGCCCCTTGGCCAGTAACTCCTTTGGTGGTAGCTTGAGGCAGGCCCAACTTCAGGGGGCACCATTCACACTGTCCTGGTGATGAGTGTGTCTGCATCTGAGTAAGTGGGATCAGATGACCTGATCTTGCTAAAGTCCTTTCCAGCTTCATTATTTAAATATGAGCCAGATTCGTGTTCATTTGTGAGGAATGGGATGGTAGGTAATTTTAGACACAGTGGATGGAAATCATGGACATTGGAAACAGAAGAAAGAAAAGAAAATGATTGGAGAGTATGAAGAATTAGGAAGTGCTGGGGCAAGATTATTTACCTGTTATGTCTGTAAAGAAAACGTCTTGCTTTGGTACAGTTTAGTTACAATTAAAAGGAACTTTTTAAAGAAGATTTTTTTTTATATAAATTAGATTCAGGTTTTACATAAAAATAAAAATCACTGCTATGGAGATAGATTAGGAAGCTTAGATGTTGTTTGTTGTTGTTCAGATTTTTATATACTTTGTAAATGGGAAGGGAAAAAGGGAAAGTACATCCGTGGTTCATATGCCCACATGGTTTGGGGGGATCACATATCTGTTGGTGAGTGTTTAGGTAGGGAGGTAGGGAGGTAGGTAGGCAGTCAGGTAGTCAAGGAACCAAGTACTTAGGAGCCTGTACTCTGGCGTCAGACATGTGGACTATGATTTGAATCTCACCTCTGTGTGTAATCTTGGGCAAACAATTTAACCTTCTCTATTTCCTTGTTTTTGATTTTTGTGTGTGAAATGGAGATTATGATAGTATTAAATTTTTAAGATTATTGTGAAAATAGTCAATCTAAGTAAACCACTTAGTGCACTAATGTAAAAATGTGAGTTAGCAATTATTATGTGTGATTGGCTTCTGGAAACCTGTATAACCTTCCTGAAGCATTGAAATTTTTTTTTTGATATTCAAAAATACAGAATTCTGTCTTTTTTTTAATGTGTGGCTTATATGTTTTAAAAGGGAAAATGTACTTGGAATATATGTCATGTTGCTCTGAATTTTGTCTTGAGATATTGATATTCATTTGTTATTTGTGTCCTGTGGAAAAACACAGGACAAAGGCGCTAAGGTTTTTTTAAAATTTTTGTCCCAGAATGTAAAGTTCCTTTTAATTAAAGAATGGTTGGTATACTATATTATATTGGCTTCAGGTATACAACAGTGATTTCACATTTATATATACTTTATGAAACGATCACATAAGAAGTTTAGAAACCATCTATCACCATACAAAGTTATTGCAATATTATCGACTGTATTCCCAATGCTGTCCATTAACATCCCTGTGCCTTATTTGTATTATAACCATAACTTCGTACCTGTTAATGCCCTTCCATTTTGCCCATTCCCCCTCCCCACTGCCCAACTCTCTGGCAACTATGAGTTTGTTCTGTGTATCTATGCATCTCTGTGTTTTGTTTGTTCAGTTTTTGAAATTGCACATAATAAGTGAAATAAATATTTATCTTTCTCTGGCTTAAATCACTTAGCATAATACCCTCTAGGCCCATCCATGTTGCTGCAAATGGCAAGATTTTTTTTAATCTAAGTTGAAATACCATTTATTTTACTGGAAAGAAAAAAGAGTGATCCAACCCTGTGTCCGCCTGCCATAGGTTTTTGGGCCAAAGACTCAGAAGCAGGGATACTCTCACCAGGGTCATTCCCAAATCCAACACCCACTGGAAGCAGGACATTTGGAGGTGACCTAGCCCCCACCACAGTTTCTGCACACAAGGAGGCCTGCTAGGAGAACAGAACATGAATGGGAAGCTACAGAAGTATTGAAGGACAGGGAAACATGCAGGAGAGAGAAAAGGAAGAAGTGGTCAGAATTTAGCAAGGTATATTAAGTTCCACGGTTCATGAAGGATTAAACACACAGAGGCAAGAACGTCCCGGAGACCGGCTACCATGATGGGTGTATTCCCATGCACAACCACAACTCAGAATTTCAGCCCACACACATCCTACTTCAAGCTTTAAAAGGCTGAATACCACGCCCTATCCACATACTGTTCTTGCTCACATCAGGCCATGTTGTACTGGGAGTTCCATGCAGCTGCCGAAGCTTGAGAGAACTGACCATCATACCCAAAACCATAGCCCTCTCCAACAGTGGGGACAGGTGCTGTAGCACAATACAGGGGGCTCCGATCCAGCCTGTAATATGAAATAGAAGCTGCAGTAGCAGCAGCAGCCTGTGTTCTGGACTTGTGGCAGCTAGGATAGGGTCTGCTCTGTGTAATTATATGCAGAGGCAGCTGCAGCTGCCGCTGCCTCATAGGACCAGGCAGCAAGGAGCCCTGTGGTAGGCATGAAGCACTCAGCATTATAATACAATGAACCCCCATAGCTCATGGGGTAAGGTGTATGCACTACTCCATATTGCTCATTATATTGCTCGGTAAAGTCAGCTACTCTCCCAAATGATCTATCAGATACTCTTTGAACCAGTACCCCCCTCTCCTACACTGGTAGCAGCACTCTGGTCTCCCATCCCAGGTGCAGTTCTAAGTCAGCTGGTAGACAACTGCACATGCATTTGTTTGCCCTGAAAGTCTGTGCTGTCAAGGCCCTTGATGGCCTCCACTGCATCCTCAGCCCACTCCATGGGTATGAAGGCATAATCTTTCAGGTGTCGCATTCATGACTGGATTGTACTCCTCAAACTTGGCCTGAAGCTCTTTGCTGGTACAAGTGAGACTGATGTTGCCCACATGCAACATTGTGGGGATTTTGCTCTTATCGTTGCTGGCTTCCACATTGAGATTCACCCTGTGCAGCTTGTTATGGTGCAGGCATCCTCTGTTGCTTCCTTGTCCTCTATGTGCAGAAAGCCATAGTTCTTAATGATGTCACATTCCAGCAGCTTCCCGTACTGCTTGAAAAGCGTGCAGTCTCCTGCTCTGTAGCCTCCCAAGGCAGGTTTCCTGTGAACAGCTTCACCATCTCGACACTGCCCACTGGGAAATCAGCAGGAACTTTTCCTTGCAGTACAGATGCTTCTGACCGTAAATGCCAAGATTTTGATGCAGGCTTCCAGGAGTCTGGGGACATGAGGGTAAACCACCCATTGTGGGTCCTTGGCTTTGTGCAGGAGAGAATTCAGATGAAAGCCAGCATAGAGTTTAAAGTGAAAGTGAGTTTATTTGTGAAGTGGTGAGACAAGGGAGTAGGCTTCTCTATAGATAAAGCCCCCCTTTAGCAGAATTTTCTTCCTTTATTGAGATTCATTAATGGGGTGGTAGGGTATTCAATATGGGGGAGAAATATTTGGGATCTTCCCAGGAAAGGGATAGAGATTTCTCAGAGGAGCTCGGTTGGGGATTTTGTGTTCTTTTGTGGGCCTTCCTTTTCAATCACTACAGTATGGGATGTGTCATTTAGAATGTTAATGTATTGCAATGAGCTATAATGAGGCTAGGGGTTATCTAGTCACCATGTTGGATTGAGATGGTTTCTGCCAGTTTTAAGCCATAAATCCAGTGGGAGGTGGTGGTCTTACTTCCTGTTGACAGTTCTGGTACCTTTTATCATTTGTTGCCACATACCCTATTTCAATTTCATTCTTTTCTATGTCTGAATAATACTGCATTATGTGTGTGTGTGTGTGTGTGTGTGTGTGCGCGCGCGCGTGTGTGCATATCACATCTTCTTTATTCATTCATCTGTCAGTGGATACCTAGGTTTTTTCCGTATCATGGCTACTGTAAATAACGCTTCAATGAACATAGGGGTACATACATCTTTTCAAATGCATGTTTTTGTTTTCTTTGAATAAATGCCCAAAACTGAAATTGCTGAACTGTATGGTAGTTCTATTTTAAATTTTTTGCAGAACCTCATACTGCTTTCCATAGTAGCTACACTGATTTATAATCTCAACAGCAGTTCACAGGGGTTTCCTTCTGTCCCCATTTTTATCAACTCTTGTTTCTTGCAAAGATTATATGTTTTAAATTAAAAGTTAAGCCAATGTTTCCAAGTATTTTTTAGCTGTCTAATTAAATGAGATAAAGGACAAGAACATACCTATCACTGCACTAAGTAGGAGCTTGGTAGGTTTTTATTTTTTTAATTGCTGTTACTGTTAAAAGAAGACTTACTAAGAAATGATTTTATCTTTGGGTTACTATTAATATGACTGAAAGTAATTTTAAAATATATTCTGTAATTCCTGAAATGTTTCTCATTTTGGTAAAAAAAAAATCCAATATTGTCACATGAAAGTCCATTAGTAATTTTCCCTTACAGAATTTGGGAGGTCAGGTGGGAGGGCAGGTGGGGAGGCAAAAGGACTGTTTTCTGGTGGATGAGCATTTAGCAAACTCAGAAAACATGATAAAGGCATGTTTTTGTTATGTATGTAAATGTTAGCATTAAGAAGATTTTGTACTCAAGAACCTAGATAATTCCCATTAGAATAAAGCTGTTCTTGGTTCAGGAATTTATCATTTTGTGGCCATAGTGGTCATTTATGGAAAGTGACTGTTCTTACTAGTGACAATGTTAACTTGAAGCATAGGAAAGAGTGTAAGGATCTGAGTGTATCAATAGCAACCAAAAGTTTGTAATTGGGGTTTGTATTAACCTGTTTAAACTTTACTTAACAATAAAAAAGAACCCAGATATCTTTCACTCCTCTTGTAATTTCCGAGTTTTTGTTTTTTGTATAACTCTGTTTCTCTATTGAATTGATCTTGTTTTGTGATATATGGGAGTTTGGTATTCATAGCAGAGGAGGAGAAAAACAGTAAAAGAAAATTGAAATAACCATTTATGATCGGATTCAATTATGGTAGTAATTTCCTTATCATTGTCTTGACTTTTTTTCCTTGCTTTGTAGAAATTTAATCATAATTTAAAAGTGCAGAAGTTGAAAGTTTTAATTATCTTTCCTTGAAAATGGGCATATTACATTTGGTAAAATGTTTCATTCGTCAATCTGCAGTGTGAGACATCAGATTTTAATCATGTCTTTTGATAGTTTTGGCTTGCCAAATTGCTTTCTTGGATAAAAATCTTCTTGAGGGAGGAAGACGAAAACTCACCAGATGGGAACATTTTCCCAAGGGTAAGGTGGTAGTTCAGATACAAGATAAGGACTTCAAACCACCTTAGCAGAAGTTTCTTTTGAAAAGAAAAAAAATAATGGCAGGAGAATGAAAAAGAAACTTCCCTTCTTTTGTTGTGCCTCATTTCCTCCAACCCCACCCTGTTCCTTGCCCTGCTTAAACTGTCTGGAGTTGGCAGTAAATGTCCTGCTGTTGAAGCATTGGCCTTAGGTTTTATATGATGGAAGGTTGTGGCAGTCAGAGAAGGTCTTTATTGTGTTTTCAAAGTGGCTTTTTAATGACTTGTAATTCCAGCACATGCAAGAGCTGTAAAGTCTGTAAGTATGGTGAGTGAGCAGCTGGAGAGGCCATTTATTAAAGGGCTGCCCTGGCTCTCCAAGGGGGGCTCTCATTCTGGAACTCCTGTTCTTTGTACTTTATAACTGGAGGTAAAAATACCTGAAGAGTTGCAATTCTTCCTCTGGTAGATTCACCTCAGCATGGAACATTAAGTAAAACAATTGGAAGAAACCTTTGTTGGGTTCATGGAGAAATTTCACCTGACCTTGTTTTTTCTGTTTTTTTTTTTTTTGTTAGATATAATCAGAAGAAGGTGGTGAGGTCAAGCCAATGAACTGTTCCTTTATTCAGCCACATTTCTGGCTTATTTTAAAAAACAGATTTGAAGCAATTAAAAACATTTTTTTTTTAAAAACAGTTAGAGGTTTTTTTTCTATTCCTTGTTTGGGTACCATACTAAACCCAAATGTTTTCTCAGTTTTTACTTATTTTTTATTTTTTTAATTAGGAGCTCTCTTTTTACTTTGAAAACATTCCAAACTTACATAAAAATTGCAAGAGTAATATAGTGAGACTTCCACTTAGCCTTTACCTGGATCCTCCAATAATTAACAGGGTGATATACGAACTTTCTTTTTTTCTCTTTTTATTTTTTTAAATTTAATCTTTAATGTATTTTTTCCCATTACCATTTAGTCCCCTTTTACCCCCAGGATGACAGCTAGTGGGTGGGGGGGATTAGGGGGTGGAGGGACTGAGCAAGAAGGGAAAAGGACTCACGGCCATGCATGGCAGTGTGGTGATTGCTGGGGGGCAGGGGGTATAAGGGGAGTAAATAGTAATGGAAAAAATACAATAAAGATTAAGTCAGTTCTTAAATCAAATAATTCCTTAGAAGCCTTAGCTGAGGGCCATGAATGACAGGAGACTCTGTCATTGTAGAGTTGGTTGTCATCAGTAATTGCCCAAATTTGGCATTTTCATTTATTTGGATTGAATTGTTTTTCTCTCAGTAATTTCCGTGAGCCTCCCTTAAGAGAGCTGCTTTGCCTATTCAGTACATTATTATTTCTTAGTCTAGGCCACATGATCTTCATGTAATTGTCCCATCTGTCATCTTCAGACCTGAAGTCAAAGATGTGACTCAACATGATTGTGCACAACTAGATTTAGCATGCCATAGGGATACCTTACAGTTCCAGCTACTCTTTCCTTGAGTGCTTTCTATGTGTGAGTCCTCATTCTAAGCACTTGACTTGGTTTAACTCCTTTAAGCCATGAAACTGAGACTCCAAAGTTAAGAAACATGAGCATGGTTGCCATGTTTAAAGTGGTAGAGCCAGAATTTGATCCATGGTAGGGAATGGATCAAATCAGATCCCTGAAGAGGAGTTTTGGGGTAAAGCAAATTTTATTTTCCCATGAATTCATCTTACAATTGCAGAGATTGCATCATGAAATTGGTGTCACTGCTGAGAAAGCCTTTGATATATTCTTGTCCCATTTGTGAATCATATTACTCTGATCTACCTATTGGTTTGGGTAGGTCTAGGTTTTACTAGAGCCTTCATTCAGGAGGTGATGGGTTTTCCTCGTAGGTGGATTTGTCATCCACAGCTGGAATTGAGGGAAGAGCTGTGAAACATCCAGGAACCTCTAACTTCTCATACATACGTCCTTAAAATAAAACAGACCCTCATGGATCTGGATTTCACATTGTTTTAATATGTCATCAACACGATTTCCCTGCTCCCAGAATTTTTCCCGCCTGGTTTTGCATGGGAATTTATGTTTAACAGAGCTGAGCTGCAATATCAAGCTTTCCCAGAAGGTGCCACCAAATAACAAATGGTGTCCTCCAGTTTGAAGATTCCATCTTTTTTAATCTTCTAGTTATATTTTGTGATTTCATTTTTTACTCTCTTTACTATATTCAAAATGTAGGCTGTGCTCTCTTTGAATTAGGAGACAAGATAATGCAACAATATAGGTAGCGAGAGGATGGTTTTCTTTTGATGTCTGTGTAATTATTTAACTAAGTTTGAGAAATTGTTCACAGTGGGTAACAATTTATGACTACGGACTTCCAAGGCAGTGTCAAGGTCCACAAAGAAAAATTACCCCTATGAGGCTTCTCTGGGTCACCAAAGGTGACTGCACAGTGAGATGTTCCCAGATAAAGTCGAAGATCCTTCTATTAGGCAGGAGAAAATGGAAAAGCATTTACTGAAGTGTTTGGAGACAATAGACTTTGCCTTTGAATTCAGAAAACATAGAGGATGGAGATGGGGGTGGTGCTAAGATAGGGAGAAATATTTAGAATTGGTGACACAGAGAAAAGAAAAATTTTCTTGCCTTTCTAAGTCATGGAGAGAAAACATATGTATGAGGCCTTCGGATGGTACTTTAAATAAATAAATGAAATAATTACTACAGTGTCCTGGTTTGAGGCCTCAGTGTTTAGAATCATAGTATTGTTTTTTAAAAATTAAATTGTTGACCCTTGCTTTATTTTGTGGTCCTTCTATTTTTTTAATATGATAAACTATCATTGTCATTTCAAGTAACTACAAATGTTTCCTTCTGAACATGTTTATTTTTAATATTCTTTGACTACTTTAGTGATGTTCGATAACACTTGAAAATATTCATGTGGTAGGTACTTCTATATGTAAACACTGTATTAGGTGGTAGAGATGGTACAAAACTAGGCCGAGCTTTGAAAAAAGGAAGGCTTGAATCAGTGTAGAGAAGGGATTCTTGATCTGAGGAAACAACTTGGGAAAAAGGAACTGATGGCAAATTCAGGCAAGTTGGTACTGTCCTTACTGAAAATGAAGGGAGATCTTATAGATGAAGCCCTTCAGTTAATTTATCAAGTTGGTTTGTCAAGGATGAAAAAAGCCTTGTTGAACGCTACTCCACACTAGGATTGCCCTGGACCCTTTACTCTATATCCTCTTACATAGTCCATTCCATGCACGAGATAGTTTTTGCCCCCATCTTACAGCTGTGGAAATGGCAGAGCCAGAATTTGAATGCAGGAAATGACCAAAGCCCATGCTCTTTTGTACCATACCACCGATTAAACCTCCTTGAAGAGAGAAATCACATCAAATTAAAACCACTGTGGTACCGATTAAACCTTTTCAAGAAAAATCTAATTAGCAACATTAACTTTTCTTACCATCTGGCTTCCTCTGGTAATGGTACTGCAGTTCACTGAAAGGAGGAGAATAAGAAATAAGAACTAGCCCTGAAATTTGGATACTTCGCTATGGATTATGGTTGCCGAGAATATCACCTGGTGTGATGTCCAAAATGCTGATCAATTCGTGCTTATCATTTTCTAGGAAGCAGAACTGCCGAATATATCAGAAAGCTGTAGTACTTCAGAGTCTGTCCAAGGGCATTTGTTCACCAACGTACTGTCTTATTAGAGTGTTTTGTATACCTCATACTAGGGGCAAGGCCATGGCCAGAGTTATTGGAAGAATTCCCCTTATCTAAAGGTTGTCCTCATGAAGGCTATAAGGAATGTAGTGCCCCCTTTTCCTGGTACCTAGCCATACCTGGCTAATAAATTATCTTCCTGGGTCTAGAAGGGATGGATGGTCTGGACTCTAAGCCACGGACTGTCCCAGAGCATACACGTGGAATCAAAAGACTAGACAGGTTCAGTTTACTGATGATGAACTGTAAAACATGGATTTTAATTCTAATGATGAGATTACCAATGTGGGCGGTTACTCAGGTATTCGTTCAAGCAATAATATTAATTATATCACTGACAAAAACTTACCATTTGTCCAGTAATTGTATTCTGTGAAAATGTGATATTGGTAGGTGTTCTTGAAAAGATTGAGAGACAAACCTGCTGTTTAGGAATTTAGCGATTTATAATCCATGGCCACAGTGTGTGTGTGTGTGTGTGTGTGTGTGTGTGTGTGTGTGTGTATATTTTATTCCTGCACATGTTTCTAAAATGTCATTTTCCATTTGACCTAACCTTACATCAGACTGGGAATGAAAGCAGAGTCTTGCTGAAAGTTTAAAATGTTTGTGTCTGACAAATTCTACTTAAAGGTGACCTGATGCATTTTCAGTAGTATTAAGTGCTCACTTCCTCTTTCTCATTATTTTCCAGGTTTTTTTTTTTTTTTTTTAATTAAAGGTGAACATCAAACTTGTTGCTGATCTTGTGATGGGGCATCTGAGAATGCTAGCTTTTCTGATAATCTTAAGTCAGAGTGTCGCTTCTCTTGCTTATCAAGTTTGCCTTTATTGTCCAGCAACACGTCCCATGGCTTTTAAAAATAAGCCATACATCTTCCTCCTTGTTTTGTGTAATATGACCAGTGAGTCTTATTGTTTACTCCTGAAAATTAAGGTTTGAAGGAAATAGGTGGTGTCTCCCTGCTGCCCATCTCCTTATCCTCATTGTATGAATAATTGTTGTCTCACATCATGTTTAGAAAACTTTAAGATTTAAGACAAAGTTTAGAAAGCATGAACAACTATCTTTACTTAGATAGTAAATGCTTCACAGCATTTACTTCATGATTGAGAAAATCATGGGATTTTTAAAGCAGAAAGTGTTCAGAAACTTCCTCAAACAACTTGCATTTCGTAAAGGAGAGCTTGAGGCCAAATTTTACAACTTGCCCAAGATCATGAAGCTCTCATTCCCTGCCCTCCGAAAAGGCCCTGGGATGCAGATTGCCAATTGGGGTGCCATTATTGTTTCCAGTCCTTCATATTCTCTCATGTCTTTCCCAAACTCTTCTCCACTCGAACATTTTAAAGTGGTTCCTAATGAGTTGTTTATATCCATTATACATAAGGCTGATGTCGGTCTTGGCCCCACCTCTTAGTCTATGCCCCTTTGTTGAATAAACAAATGTTACATTTCATCTCCTCAGCAGAATTACACATGAAAACCTCATGTCATGTCTAAGGTGAGGGTAGGGTGTAAGTCTCAGTGGATAGTACAGAGATTAATTGGCAAAAATTTTGATAGACTTGGTTACTGGTCCTTGATTATCTCTGGGAAATTACCAAGCAGAATAATCATGGCTATATATATTTAGGGGAGGGATCATTATGCAAAACAGAAAATGACACATTTAGGTACCTGGGGAATCAAAAATCTTAATATTGCTTAATAATAAAAACATGGAAAGGACTTATAAAACCTGCAATATAATGAAGCCTTTCCTTCGACAAGCTGATATTCTTTACAGATGAAATCTGAATTCTTCTCCCTCTTACCCTTCAGTATCTTCAGTATCCACCTCTGTGTCCTGAGTTGTTCCCGAGTCTCTATATATGTACCAAGATGACCTTCGCACCAAACAGCCAGCTGCTCACACATAGACCCACCTCCAACTTTTCAATTAACCCTATGCTCTTCAGACTCTACTTTCCTCATTTTCTTTCCCTCCACTGACAGACATCTCAAAAGCTCCCTTATTCCTCAATCCACTGTGGTCTGGCTTTTGTTCTTGGAAACTATTCTTAAAACTATCACTGGAAAAGGTCACCAGTGCCTTCCAGATTCTAAATGTAGAAATTATTTTCTAAGCACTTGATTTTACCTTTCTGGCACCTTTAGTTTACTTTTCTGTTCTATTTCTTGGCTCTGACGTCTTTAAGTGCTCTCTGCCAGTCCCCTTTTCCACCATCTGTAAGCTGGACAATTACCTATTACCTGTCTCTTGTCTCTTCTTTTTCCCAGGCCCTTTTCCATATACCTATACAAAATACAAATTATGGAAGGAAATATGCAAAGAATATTAAACAACTAGCTAAAATGGTGTTATGGGTGATTTTCAAAATACTATCTTTGATGTAGCCATATTTATAAAGCATTTTATTGTTACAAAACCTCAGATACCAGATGGACTAAACAACAAACTCTCAGTAGCCTTGCTTTTTGTCTTTTTGTAATTTTTTATTATGGAGAATTTCAAATATATGCAAAATATGCAGAATAGTATAACAAATCCCCAATTTTCCCATCATTCAGTGTTCACAATTATTATTTTTTCTTAAGGCTTTATTTTATTTGTTATTTTATCTTATTTATTTATTTTTATCATCATCTGAGGGCATGCTTATTGATTCTAGAGAGAGGGGAAGGAAAGGGGAGTATGAGGGAGAGAAACATCAATGTGAGAGAGACACATCGATCGGTTGCCTCTCCCATGAGCCATAGGATGAAACCTGCAGCCCAAGCATGCATCCCGATTGAGAATTGAACCCTCAGCCATTCAGTTCATGGGACAATGCTCCAACCAACTGAGCTGCACCAGCCAGGGTTCAACAATTATTAACTGATGGCCAACCTTGTCTCAACTGTAGCACCATCTACTCTTCCCCCAATATAATTTTCAATAAAATCCAAAGTGTCTTATTATTCACACATAAATATATCAGTATGAATAAAAGATAAGGACCTTTTAAAAACAGAACTGAAGCATCATTATCATATCTGAACAAATTAGTAATTCTTAATGTCAAATTTCTGGGCAAATTTCCAGTAGAATCAAAATGTCATAAATTTTCTTTTTGTTTTTATAGTTGGAATCAGGATCTAAATTAGGCCCATATCATGCTGTTTGTAAAATTGTATTTCAAATTTGTGATATATAGGTTCTCCTTCATCTTTCTTTTTTCACTTTAAAGTGTAAAGAAAAAAATTAGTTTTCATATAATTTCTCAGTTTGAATTTTGTTGATAGTATCTTTGTGGTGTATTTTCTGTAAATTAGAGGCATGGCCAGATTTAAGTTTTGGTTTGGGGCAAGACAGTTTTATGGGTAGAGTTGTGTTCTTTCATCAGGAGGCCTGTAAGATGAGGTTATTCTGTGTGTGTGTGTGTGTGTGTGTGTGTGTGTGTGTGTGTGTGTGTGTGTGAGAGAGAGAGAGAGAGAGAGAGAGAGAGAGAGAGAGAGAGAGAGAGGTTATGCCTCTATGTATGAATCATTAGGGGTTGTGGATTGGTGGTAGCTCTTTCTCTATCTTTTGTGTAGCTAAAGAAAAGATACCACTTGTAAAGGAAAAATAAAACATGGTGCATGATTCTCCCCCAATACCCCCTCTTCCTTTTTTTTTTTACTAGTTTTCAGAAGAATGGATTTTGTTCCCTAACCTCCTTCAACAATGACCAATGTTTTATTAAAGCATTGTTTTAAGACTTCTTTAATCTGACCTTTCCCCTCACCCTCTTTCTTAACTCTCCCTATACTTTAGTGATCCTAAAATCTTAGCAATCTTTGGTTCCTTGACCATTCTATGCTACTATTTCAGTAGGGAAATGACCTTGGTCCTTAAGGACCTGGTTAAGGGGTCACCTTTTCTTTGAAGCTTTCTACATAATCCGCCCTACCTAAATTAACTCCTGCCCCTCCTTTGTGCTCCCTCCATTAACAATGCTTGTATACTTTGATTATAGTTATTATTCTCCCATATTAAAGTGTTTTTCTCCTAATCAGTGGGATATTTTCAGGGTAGATAGGGTCTCTCAATTGACTGATTTCTCAGCTTTATACACTATGCCTGGCACTTAACTGGTGCTCAACAAATGTTTAAATAGTGAAAGATGTATTTATATTTTTTATATATATATATGTATTTATGTATTTCTAGTTAAGACCCCTCTTAAGTATTTATAGTTGAAAATTTTCTGTATCCTGAGGAGTCTCAACTGTAAATATATCTGAATTATCTGGCAGTGTGATTTCTGGCCCCTCACCTGAGGTAGACAGGCTGCAAGGAGTGGGACTTACCTTTGTAGCCCTTACCTTTGTGTTAGACTACATAAACTAGCCAAGGAGTATGGAGCTATCAAACACTCCCACAAAGCTACCTGAGATTTTTTTTTGAAAAAACTTATTCTACCATGTAGAATATTAAACCATAAAAATAACAAAGGGGAGGCAAGGCCAACAAATTAATCTTTTATTGAGACAGCAGAGGGATGTGAGAGTCTAAAATCCCAAACATTTGCTTCTGTATTTTAAAAAAGCAAATGGTTTTCGGAGAAATTTCAATAACAGGATGTTGAAGTGAAAGAAATATCTGCCTCTCTGTTTCCTATAGAGACTGTGCAGTGGCGTGATAACATGAAAGTTATACGACCACCTTGTTTTTGCTGTCTGTGATTATAAAATATTATTATATTTCCTCTAATGTTTATATGTATTTTTGAAATTATTGGAACTGGTAAAATACCACTTATGTATTGTATAAAAGCAACTATTTTCCCCCCTTCTGTTTCCTCAGGTTGCATAATTATCACAACAGATTAGCTTCCAATTAAAAACCTTAATTTGGTTTTTAAAATATTTATTAAATCATCACATTTGAGTATCTGCAACCATGCAATGTTTATTGTATATGTGGAAGAATGAATGAAAAAGTTTTTAACCACAAGGAGCTAGCATTATTTTAAAAAAAGTTATACTGAACACTAACACACTGGGAGAAACAAGATGTGAAGGATACAGTTAGTTCTCCTAAAGAACTATGATATTAGTCAGTTTTCAAATATGCACTTAATTATATTCAAATGTATATTGAATTATACCAATTGGAGGCTGCTAGCATTTCTAAGGGTGATTTTTAAAGAATCATGATTACATTATAAACCTAAAATTATAACCAAAATAATTTATCACTATGGGAGGTTGAATCTATTAAGAGAAAAAATGAACTGAAGAAAGCAGCCATCATTTTTGAAAAAATATTACTGCAATTATCTTAAGAAAAGATAACCCTCCAGCACATGTGATTTGAAACTTTATTAAAGTAGCCTAAAAGTTATCAACTGATGCATTCCCTCCAGTCTTCAGTTCTAGGGATTCCTTGGGGTTTACATGCTGGTGGGTACAGAACAGCTGCCCTTCTACCCAGCCCTTATGAGCCCCTGCATAGGTTGCAGCCAGAGAAGCTCAACTGATTGGCCTGTGCTGATAACTGCTCTCCACTCCCTTATAAAACATGTTCGCTGTTGCCCACCTCTCGTGGGTGCTCTCATCCTGTGCACTTCTGTTACCACAGGTTGAATAGTAGATTCATTATGAACTCAGTATAGTTCTTCCAAAACATGTATGTCAGTTCTCCTTGTAATCATATTAATTAATTGGTTCTGTGAAAACTAAGTTGCAACCTGAAGGTGAATCCCTGGAAAAAAATTATTCCTCAAATTAGGTGTGAAACCCTAAGGGGAAAAATCATAAGAACCTAGAATAACACAGCATTCTAATAGCTTTACAAGTCTCTGGCTTCTTGCTTATAGATGGTGATGATAGATAATGCATTGAATGAAGTCTATGTAAAAGACTTTTAGGCTACACTCTAAGAGAAAACTCCTTGATCCTACATCAAAAGATTGGTTGATTAATGTGTATTTATAAACTTTAGAGTAAAATATCCAAGGGTGTGTGTGTGTGTTTTCTTTACCCTAGTTCTAGTGTCTTCCACCTAACATACGCTCCCTAGCCAAAAATCTTGACTGCTCCTCATCCATGATTCTGGTACTGTTTCCCTTGATCCTTGAGTTAGGATGAGCCTTACTTCAACAACAGTTATCTCTCCTTTCCTCCATTATTCCATTGTATCGATGACAATCTTATTCACATCTCACCTCTTGCAATGTTTTCTAAATGAGTTTATAGGTTCAGTCAGCTTTGGTACCATCCACACCCACCAACATTTCTCTTTAGCAGCCTGCTCATGTAGGTGTATTCTGGACCCATGAATCTGCTTGTAATCCTAGTGTGTTGGACCAAGGAAAGTATATCATTTGTATTTTGGTATGAAAGACAGACCATGTAATTTTATTTTATTTTATTTTTTTAACAACTGATAGTCAATTTATTGAAAAGATTGATTTAGGCATCTGCAATGCTGACTTCAACCTCAACTCCTGACTCAATACTTGTGGAAGTAATCCACTTAACAATCTCAGAGGGGCTGTGCAAGTCAATGAGTCGCTTGTGGATCCTCGTCTGAAATTCATCCCAAGTCTTAGAACCCTCCCCACAGGGAGTTTTTCTTGTAGTGATTCTCAGAGTCCTGGTAGGCCTCCGACTGGTCCTTTCACTTTGAGATTCTTTTTCTTTGCATGTCTGATCAAGTCAGCACACACCTTCTTCAAAGACTTTACCTTCCGCTGGTTAGAATAATTCTAAATGGGTGAATCGCCACCTCTGTTTCCAGGGGTGTCTTTCCAGTATCTTTAAAAGCCATTGCAGTGGCGTGGCTTCCTGACCGACTTGTGCCTCCGTGAGAGTGAACAGCGGTGAGCCAGGAGAAGCAGGCAGAACAGCAGTGAGCTGCAGCTGCAGCTGTGACTTCCTCAAAAAGAGACCATGTGATTTCATAAACCAAGTGAAAAAGGTGTCCTAGAAAGAATCTTGAGACATGGAAAAAGGCTCCAGGTCTGATAGTTGTACTGACTTTGTGATCTGGGACAAAATAGTTAACCTCTTTGCATCTTGATTTTATAATCTCTGAGATGTGAATAATATCTCCTAAAACTTTGTGACTCAGATGAGTAGCAAACAGTACCTGACACACAGTTAGTAAATGCTAGTAAAATCAATATTTTTAAACTACTCCTCCCCACACCCATTTTATTTGATTTATTTTAATTGTTTTAAAGATTTCATTTATTTATATTTATAGAGACAGGAAGGGAGGGAGAAAGGGAGAGAAACATTGACCTATCGCCTCTCTCACACCCCTAACTGTGGACCTGGCCCTCAACCCAGGTATGTCCCCTGACCTGGAGTCGAGTCGAACCAGTGACCTTTCAGTTTGCAGGTGAGCTCTCAGTCCGCTGAGTCACACCAGCCAGGGCAACACACACACACACACACACACACACACACACACACACACACACACACACTTTTTGATAAAATGGGGATCCTAGTAATGCTCACCTCAGATTGTTAGGATTATATGTGTGAAGGACTTTCCAAATTTTAAAATACTGCTCAAAAGATGTTAAAGTGATGATTTTATCTTAAAAAAAAAAGAAGTACTTAAAACACAGTCTATATAAGCATTTTATCCTTCTAGTTGATAGATTTTATTCTGCTTTCATGTGAAATTGCCATTGTGGATGCTTTGTTCATATGTGTTAGTTAACTTTTGTCCAGTATGCTTCATCTTGTCTCGTGGTTAGGATTGTGAATTTTGAAGGTGAGGACTCTGTTTTTCTCAGACAACAAGCCTATGTCTGTCCTAACCAAGAGGTCAGAAGATTCTGAAGTATAGTTAGTGGTTTTTCTAAACAGGCATACTTTGTTTTATTGTGCTCACATTATTGCACTTAATAGATGTTGCCTTTTTTTACAAATTAAAGGCAAGAAAGACCCTCCACCAGCAAAAAGATTATGACTTCCTTTTTCGTAATACTCACTTTATTACGGTGGTCTGGAACTGAACTCGCAACATCACTGAGGTCTGCTTATACTTTGTTTACCTGCTGCTCAGCTGTCACTACTTTTGATGGTTTTATAATAGCCAAAAGCCCATAAAAATGCAGACCTGCCTAGCATTTTTAATCAATTGAAGGACATGTAATGTACCACACAGGGAAGATTTATTTTATTTTATTTTCATTGTGTGTAGTTGTGAAGCATGTCAGTAAGTCAAAGGAAAAGATTTTAATTTTTACAGAGGACATTTAAAAGGTATTTAACCTAAATTTATTTACTAAATGCCAAATTTTTTTTCAGGGGAAGAAAATGCCAAACTTTCTGGTTAGTTCGTTACACAACAGGGAACACATAGGCAAAATCAAAAGGCAACACAGTTTTGCATTAGATTCATAGCTGCATGTTTTAAAGTAGCTTTAAAAGTTTTCCCGTTAGTACCTTTTAAAGCTACCCTTAAAATGCCACTTTAGATCTGGTGTCAGATCTATTAATTTGACTATTATGAATATGTAGGAATATTTTTGAAAACTCCCATGGTCTTATAAAGCCTCCAGGCTCTTATTAGCAGAAAAATCTTGCCTTCTGCCAGGGCAGGGAGCCAAGATAAGATCCTTAAGTAGATAACATTTAGCATTTGAAAAAATGATAATGAAAGAGAAGTCCACGTGGAGCTTTCACATTGTTAGCCATTTGAAATACCCACTATGGTGTTGGAGTCTAAGCGAGAAGATTAAGCAGATGTCAGGTTTGTTTCAGCAGGATTCACTGCTTAACCACCTTCCCTCCAAAATGTTTTATGCCCAGCATCCTGGGAAGGGTATTGACTAATTCATTTGGTCCATCTGTTGCTTTGGGAGACACTCTGAGTTGGTTCCTCCAACTATTAGCTTCACAGGTGGTGACCAATGAACTTGGGGAGATTATAGCCTTTCATAACTCTTGTGGGACCTTTCTTTCACCTGCCCTTCTCTCACATGGGTCACTTTGGACTGCAGCCTCCCTAACCTGGAAAAAAAATTAAGGCATGGGTTATTATTTTTTTAAGAGGCTCATTGAAAAAAGAAGACCAAAATAAGCCAAGACTTTGTCTCTACTGTTCTCCTTTGTCTCCGAACTCTTTACCTAACATTTTATTCCTTGTTTTGGCTTTGTTTGTTTTTTTTTACCTTATTCTGAGGAAGAAATTAAAGGTACTTTCCATGTTTATTACATGTATATTTTAATGCTAATGTCTAACACTTTGTGAATAATGATAACCCCCAGCCAAAGTGTTATCTCACAGTGGTAGGGGGAAGTTAGAACTGGTTACATATTCTGAGTAGAGTAGTTCTTCTTTCCTCTAGGTGGTACGGTGATATACCCAGACATGGAGGTGGCATCCTCTTTTTGGACCCCAAACTTGCCTATTAGGGGTATTGAGTTAAATTATTTCCCTCCTTATCTGCCCCACCCCCTATCCCAAAGCCTTGAACTGCTAACTCTCTCAGAGCCAGGTCACCAGTGCACTCAGTGTCTAGGTAGGAGGAACTATATAGCTGGATTCCTTAAAACTGCTCATCATCCTCTTGTTTTGCACAGCTGGCATCTTATTTTGTGTTCAGGTTGGAAGAATTTCTGTCCCTCCACCCCCACCTCTCCATAGGTGGCAAATACTTGAAATCTTGGTATTAATTCTGGGAGAGCTACCTTCCCTCAACCCATTCCCCCTCTTTGGGGCAGGGGAGGTTGATTCCCTCTGTTTGATCTCTCAGCCTGCAACCAGAAGCCTGTCTGGGAATCCAGCTAGCTCTATGCTGTGTTGTACTGGTGAAAATTCCACAAACTGTGTATGAGTCATTTTCCTTATCTGGAAAGAAGAGGGATGAGGGCAGTGAATGATTTGATAGAGTTGTTATCAAGGACAATTAAAGTGACTATAAATCCTTTTTAGATGCAAAACTTGGCAGGAATGATAACTCTTATTAATCAGTAATGAAACACTTTCAAGTAAAATGTCAAATAATCAGAAATCAATTTATTGTATGTTTAAGCATTGGTAATGTCTGTTATAAGTATATCTCAAGTTAGGGTTGACACTTTTGCCTGTTACTCTAATTTTCTGTGGTTTTAAAATATTTTGACCTATTCCTATTCAGTGATTAATACTCAGTTGGCATTATTTTTATCAGGTAATTAAGTAGTTATTTCAAGCCTACCTGTTAGCATGAAAAAGGGGGCACTGCACATGTTTATTATAGTCTTCGGTTTTTGGCCTGTCCATATATATTCAGTATAGTTTTCTTTTTTCTTTATTTTTTAAAAGAGATTTTTAAAAACTTTCTATTCACTGATTTTTAAAGGAATGGAGAGAGGGGTAGGGAAAGAGAGAGGGGGAGAGAGAGAGAGAGAGAGAAATTGAGAGAGAAACTTTGTTTGTTGTTCCACTTGTTTATGCATTTGTTGGTTGATTCTTGTCTGTACCCTGACTAGGGATCGAACCTGCAACCTTGGCATATTGAGACAATGCTCTAACCAACTGAGCTACCTGTCCAGGTTCAGTATAGTTTTCTAAAAACAACTTTATTGAGATTTGATTTACACACCTACAATTCACTCATTTAAAGTGTATAATTCAGTGGTTTTTAGTATATTCACAGAGCTGTACAGTCATTACCACAATCAATTTTAGAATATTTGCATTGCCTTTAAAATAAACCTCATACCCTTTAGTTATCATCTTTCAATTATATCTTCTGTAGCCCCAACTATCCACTAATTTACTTTCTGTGCCTACAGATTTGCCTATTCTGGACAATTCATATTAATGGAATCATATAATACAATGTCTTTTGTGATAGGCTTCTTTAACTTAGCATGATATTTTCAAGGCTCTTCAGTTTTGTAGCATGTACCAGAACTTCATTTCATTTTATGGTTGAATAATATTTTATTGTATGGATATACCACATTTTGCATATCTCTTCAGTTGATGGAGATTTGGATTTCTTTCACTTTTGACTATTGTGAATAATCCTAGCTTCACATAATGTGTTACAGATGGAACATTGCTTTCTGATCCTGTAGCAGCATTCAGTCCCTGACATTCTTGTTAGTATAATTTTTCTAATTTTTCTGAGCATCTTGAGAAAGTTTAGAGAATTTTGATAGAAGTTGTGGGATGGGGTTTATTTTTCTCCAACCAAGACAATCATTTAGGTATCCTCAGTACAAAAAACAAGGGAATCATGTGCCACCACCCGTGGCTTTATTGCTGGTAGGGATAACTCTTGTGTACTTACACAGCTATTTAGGAAAGTATGGAAATTTTTAAAATTTGAAGTTTGTTTTTAATAATTTTCTTATCATTGCTCTTCAATGGGAGCTTCTTTGGGGAAAAACATTTTTCTTTAAAAATGGACAAATTCTACCATCTTCTTTATCAATGTTTGATTTTACTTTTTAGCTGACTATTCAATTTTGTTGTTTATTAGAATAAGTAGTCAAAAGAAGCAGTCACTTACAAATTTTCTAACTTATCCATACTTGATCAACCTTTTTACTTTGAAATTTACACAAGCATCAATTTGGTTAAAAATTCTAGTATGGGAAATTTCTTCTAGGTGAGAATTAAAACATGGATTTTCATAAACCAGTTCTATATTTCTGTTTACAGAAATTGACTTGCATATATCTAAAACTTACCTATTTTATTTTATTTTTTAATGTTATGTAATAGGAATTATACAGTGTATAGTCTTTTTAGACTTTGAATTTCTTCACTTAGCAATATGCATTAAAGTTCCTACATGTGTTTTGTGGTTGATAACTCGTTTCCTTTTATTGCTGAGTAATATTCTACAGTATAGATATACCATAATTTATCCATCAATCTACTGAAGAACATTTGATAGCTTCTAGTTTTTGTTGCTGATTAGTAAAACTCCTATAAACACTCACATTCAGGTTTTTTATGTATATAAGATTACAAATCAACTGGGTAAATACCTAGGAGAATAATGGCTGTGCTCTATGGTGAGACTGTATTAAGTTTTGCCATAAACTATCAAACTGTCTTCCAAAATGGCTGTGCCATTTTTCTTTCCTTCCATCAGTGAATGAGAGTTCTTGTTGCTCCACATCCTCATCAGTATTTAGTGTCAAAGTTTTTTAGCCATTCTAATAGGCATGCAATAGTATCTGAGGTTGTTTTAATGTGTTAATTTGTTTTAACTTGAAATTCCTGATGTAAAATGATGTTGAGTGTCTTGTCATATGCTTATTTGCTATCTGTATATCTTCTTGGGTGAGGTATCTACTCAGATTTTCTGCCCATTTTCTTTGTTTTTGGAAAAAAAATCCATCCTGCTTACTATTTATTCCCAGAATCTAGCACAATGTCTGACATGTAGAAAGTCTTTATCCAATACATATGTGTTGAGTAAAGCATCATGGTTATATAAATTATGCAACTGTTAAAATGATAAATTAGATTAAAAACAAGAAATGATATGGGAGTATTTTCATCATGTATATACAAATGTGTATGTGTATTGGGTCATCACAGTGCACACTTTGAATATCTTACAATTTTATTTGTCAATTATACCTCAGTAAAGTCAACAAGATGAGAAAAAAGGTATAGAACTTCCTTTGCACCCTAGAACCTCCCATTACTTTCTCCGAGTCCCTGCCACTTATTTCCAAAGGTAACCACTATCCTGAATGTACAGTGCTTTTGCCTGTTTTTAAGTTTTATGCAAATAGAGTCATATACAATATAGCTGTTTGTATATGGCTTTTTACACTCTATATTCATGGGTTTCCTATAGGTTATTATGTCTGTCCAAATCTTTTGCCTAATTTACTGTTGGTTTTTTATTTTGTTATTATTTTTGTTTTCTTAGTCATATTTATATGCATTAAGTATACAGGGTCCTGTGTTTTTGTTTCGAAAAATGTACTATCATTGTATATTTGTATAACACACACACACACACACACACACACACACACAGAGTTAATGAGTTGCTCTTCCTAAATGAGTGACCTTTGGATAGGCTTTCCGTAGGGGTTTACAGTGGCTTTGGAATTCTGTTTGTAACTTTTTTCCAACTGCCTTTTTAAAGATGTTGTTATGTTAGAGGAACTAGCTGTTTATCTAGTAAAGAGTAACTTATTTTATCAGTGAGACTTTTATTTGTACACATTCACAAATGCAATTGGCATCGAAACTCACTCTTCAGGCTAATACATCACAGTTATGTCTTCCACGGTAACTCGGAGAAACTGGACAACAAGGTCAGAACATTGCTCTTCACGTGGGAAAACTGTTTAGTTGCCATAGGACAGATGTCTAAAAGGAACTGAAAACCACATAGCTAGTGAATGAGGTCATTAAGTTTTTTTTTTCTCATTTAATTTACCATATTATTTATCTTTAAAAAAAGAAATTAAAGTATGTTGTATGTATAAACAGAACTAGACCAAGATAAATAATATGGTAAATTAAATGAGAAAAATTTGGCTTGATCCATTATAACCATGAAGTTGTTCTAAGTATCACTAGGGTGGGGATCGGCGAACTGTAGCCCGTAGACCAAATCTGGTGTTCTGCTGGCTTTTGTAAATAAAGTTTTATTGGAACACAGCCTTGCCCATTTTTATAGACTATCTGTGGCTGTTTTCACACTAAAGCTCAAAACTCAGTAGCTGTATAGCCTGTGAAGTCTGAACTCACCATGGGGCCTTTGCAGTAAAAGGTTGCCAACTCCTACTATAGAAGTTCTAAAGTAATCTTACTTTCTGTCCTCATCCTCATCTTTATCTAGAGGTGTTCAACCTTTTGGTATCTCTGGGCCACACTGGAAGAAGAGTTGTCTTGGGCCGCACATTAAATACACAAACACTAATGAAAACTGATGAGCAAAAACAAGGTTTTAAGTAAGTTTACAATTTTGTGTTGGGCCGTACTCATAGACATCCTGGGCCGCATGTGGCCCATGGGCTGTGGGTTGGACACCCATGATAGTGGGATCGGGGAGGAAAGTGGCTGATAATATAAGTATTCAAATAACTCATACACAAAGCAAAAAAAATAGAATAGTAGAATTATCAGTGATAAAAAGCACACAAAAGGCATCTTACTATATTTACACCATTAGAAGCAGAATTTGTATGGTGGAGAGTAATGGCTTTCAGGATATAACAGTGCTCGTTATCATAAAATTCATTATCTAGGTTTAGTTCAGAACTGTTTGGAATTTTATATATATCCAGAAAATATCATGGCTGTTACCATAGGAGCAGAGTGGCCAATATTAATAGCCATAAAGAGCAGTTGACATTTCTTGCTGAAAATTCTCTGAAGTCTGGAATATTCAATGTGTTCATATATTCCTTTGGCTGTATCATTCAAGCATATCTCTAAGAATAGAGCTTGGGGCTTCCATGGAATGGGGTCTGTCACCTCCTGTGATGTCTGTGGCAGCTGGAAGCTTGTATTAATAGGCTTTGTCTACTCCTGCAAGCTTCATTACTCCAGTGACTGGGCCTCTAAACAAATCTTGATGACAGGAACTGGATAAAGTCCTTCTTGTCCTTTCTTTAGCAAAGCTATAGCTAAGAAAAAGGAAAGCACAAAACAAATTTCAGAGGCTAACTTGTAAGACTTACTGGCTTCTGAGGCAGTAGGCTTGGGACTGCTCACTGGAGAGGTTTTTGAATGATCCTTCTTCCCACTCTTATAACTGCAAACTTTCTTGTTTTGTATAACATTATGTAAAGTGTGTGTCTTCACATAGTGCTGTTTAGACTGTGTTCACCAAGTGGCATGCATCTGTACTTGTTCTGTATATGAAATACAGAAATGGCAATACCAACTGGAAGTGGGAATTTGGCTTCAACCTAAGGGACAGCAATGGTATCCTACTATCTGTAGTAGAGTGACAGGCCAGATCACTAAAGAAAGAGATTCTAGTTTCCTCTAAAGTATGTCTTTTCATGAGTACCAGAAGAGAGAACATCAAAATGTATCTTGTCAGACCAAATGTCATTTCACAGTCATCTCAGAATTAGAACTTTATTGAGATGCAATGCTGTGCCAATTAGTGGTGCATGATTATACGAAGCACCTATAGGTGACTTCTAAAGAAAATATTAGCCTAGACTAATGGCTTTCAACCTGGGGTGATTTCGTCTTCTCTCTGGTGTCCCTATGTCCCTGAGATATTTGGCAATGTCTGGAGACATTTTTAATTTTCACGATTTGGGAGTGTGTATGGTGAGGGGCAGGGGTGCTCCTTATACTAGCATCCAGTGGGCAGAAGCCAGGAATGGTGCTAAATATCCTCACAACAAAGAATTATCCAGTCCAAAATGTCACTAGTGCCAAGATTAAGAAATTGAATATTGAGTTCTTAGGTGAGATTTCAGTTTATTAGGGCAACTTATTAAGCCTTTCTGAATTCCTTTTAGGAAAAAAAAAGGGGAGTATTTCTTACTGCTTTAGGATAGTCTCAATTGAGCCAAGAAACTAAATTTTGTTACTTCTGTTTATATATTTCCAACATAATTATGTAAACATTTTTGAAAAGTGAGAATGGTTGTATAAAGAAAAAGAAGAACACACAATCCCAGCGCTCACTTGTACAGTTCTTTCAAGATTGCAAATACTACGGAACAGAACGGTTAGTCCATCAGAAAATCCTCATTAGAGAAACCAACTGAAAATGGAATTTTCCTGGGCTTTCATCCTGCTTATATTATCTTTTCCAAGCCCTTTCTCTTTCAAATAATACTGCCATCACACAAAGTTTAGGCCATTTTATCAGAAAGTGATTATTTAAACTATAAATATATTAGCAAAATTCCCACCATCAGGAGTTCTTATTGGTATTTAAGTAGAGTGAGGAAAGTTTCTATAAGATTATTTTTAAAAATTTATTTTTGGTATGTATATGTGAATAACCCAGAGTTCTTCATTTAGTGCCTTTAATCATGGTAGGTTTCACTAGTAAATAAAAGTACTTTGCAACTTTCCAATCTGACTCTAGAGATCACATTTTTATTTTCCAGATGAATTTTTAGTTGACAATGAAATCTAAAAAAGCAATGGAGAGGAAAAGACCAGATATTCCAGACCACCACACAATAATATCCCTGAACTTCAAAGCCCCAGGAGGGTGCAGCTGGGAAGGCTATATTTTCTGTCCTCTTGGTGAGCTAAATTTGGTTTGGCAGAGAATTTTTAGGAGTAAATAAGGCTCTGTGAGTAAAACTTTGCAGTTTTAGCCAAAGAAAACAGACTGGAGATTTGATGACTCTCTTTGATTTATTAGTGCCACATGCAGGGCCTTTTGATCTTCAGGATTCAGTAAACCAAGGAATTGATATTTATCAGAACTCCATCACATGGGAAGAAACCTTAATTTGCTTATAGTGTTGATACTAATATAATTATCCAATACCTGTATCTGACCGATAATAATTGAGTTAGGTTATATTAAGTTGTAATGATAGGTAGAAGCAAACATTAAAACAAGTTTTTGGATAACGTTGACATTGGAAATAACCTTATTTCTCAAGTACATCAAATTTTCTTACTTCAGTATACATAGCAGGTCCTCCAATAATGTCGTTTCTTTCAACATTGTTTGGTTAAAATGTTGATGAGATGCTGAAAGAACTTAACTCTTGTTTATATCAGTAAGCCTTTTGTACAGTTGGTTTCGTTATATGTCGTTTCTCTTAAAGTAGCATAACCTGTTTACATTAAGTGAGAACTTACTGTATAACAAAACCTCTTGCTAGGAGTGCAGGAACTGCATTGTAGTGATTGTGGTTGCAAAGAAAAAAAGGAAATAACTTAATATTGATGATACCACATGAGCAGATGTTATGTAATAAACGCTGCTTATAATCTTAATTTGTCAGACAACATAAAGGAGTTTCAATTAAGTTTGAGGTTTCACCCCTCTTCTAAATTCCTTTGTAATGCTTTTATAAAGTAGTGAAAACCACAGGACAAATATTTCTGCCATTAATCCATCAGAATCCATCTGTTTTTTGTCTTTTTACTACTAGTTCAAGTTAACATATGACAGAAGTATATATGTCTGTAAAATTGAGATGAAATATCAAGAACAGAATAATGGTATTAGTGTGTTCTTTAAATAGATCTTTTTCTTAAGACTTTTGGGGCCACAGTTTTGCAGGAGGAAAAGCTTCTAGGACTCAATGAGTAGGATGTTGTACATGAGTTTCACTTTCTTCTTCTGTGAATTCTTTTATTTTTTTTTTTAACTTTTTTTTATTGTGTTCAAGTACATTTGTCTCCATTTTCCCCTCACCACTCCCCCCTGCCCCACCCATCTCCACTCTGAATTCTTTATTTGGTGGAACAATTTAGTCAGGAGGTACAGGTTCCAGAAGCTCACTTTCAAATTCTCATTGAAAGTGTTCACTCAGAGATATACAGTTTGCTAATAGACACTTACATCAGAGAGCCCCAGAAAAGGGAATTTTTATTTAATGCAATTCAAATAATGCCATATGTTAAGAAAAAAGCAGATTGGGCCTTGCCGTGGGTAGCAGATAGAAAATCTACTTTTGGGGAAAGGGTAGTGGCCTTTGCTGCTGTAGAAGGAATTTTCTTCTCAGGATCTTTTGCTGCTATATTCTGATTAAAAGATATATATATATCAGGTCTGGGCTCACCTTTCCCAATGCATTCATCAGCAGAGATGAAGGGCTGTACCGTTATTTGGCTTGCCTTACGTGTCAATACTTCATGAATAAGCCTTCAGAAAAAAGGGTCAGGGAGATCACTGTTGATGCTGTTGAAATTGAGCAGGAATTCTGTACTTGATCAGGCAATTTGTACTTAGTCACTTTTTAATTCTCTTCTTTATTGTTTGTTTGTATAGATGTCCTTTCTAGAATGTCTTGTACATCAGGCATTAAACGAGGCTTTTGTCAGCTCCCTGCTCCAAGAGAAGTTTGAGGGAAAATAAATTTTGAATCAGTCTAAAAGTGGTCACCTTATTTCTTGAAGTGTCAAGTGTATTTTAGGGAAGACTGTCATAGAACAAGAGTGTAAAGAAGCAAAATGGACTCAGACCTGACTCTTCTTATATCATACTTTCATAGGTATTCATATTGATAATAATAGCTAATTAGTCATCATTTATTCCGTGCTCTGCCCTAAATGCTTTACTTGCATTCATCTACATTCTCATAGTAACTATATGAATTATTACTGGTATTAATTTCATTTTCCCACTTGAGAGGTGAAGAGAGGTGGAGAGAGAATGTTACTTGGCTAGTGTCACACAGGTACAAAGTGGTGGAATTAGGATTCAAACCAGACCTGGTGTTTCCAAAACCTGAGCCCCCAATCACTTTATTATTCCATTATTTCCACCTTTACCCTCATATTGAGTTTTCAGAGTATTTGAAATTTAGATTTGAGTGCAAAAATTCATGTCAAAATAGTTGTATTTTAAAATGTTTTTGCATTTTTATAACCTTTCCTTCTATCTTAGAACATTTGGCTTTCTGTATCTCTTTAACACATCTTAATATGTACATGAATTTTATTATATACATATATGTTTACTGGAAAATGTTTATTGAAATTGTCACTGGAGCCCCAGTAATGAATAGGAGCTTAAAGTCCATGTCTTTTAACTCTACCATTCATTATTTGCACAAGAAAATGTGATCCTCTGTAGTGACTTTACCCTGTTTATGGGATAATTGTGCTGTTACTGAGAGGATGGGCAGGTCTCGCAGTTAAAATACCCATGACACGAACTGGTCCTGGAACATTTGCATGGTCATTCCTTCACTATGTGCTTCACAGACTATGTAGGCTAGAGCAGGGAGTTTACTCAACTGACTTAGGCTGATAAGTCAGACTTACTTTAGGGAAACATTCTGGAATAACGAAGTAACGTGATTCAAGATCTGGAAGTACTGGGAAAGAGAAAGTGTTTGACATCTGATCTCTGTAGCCGAATGTCTGCTTACCACACATACAGTTGTATCAGATGGAAGAAGCCAGATTCTAAAACAGTTTGGGGTGGATGTTTGCTTCTGATTAGCCTGTGTGTGTCTATTGGATGAGTGAGCAATTAGGAAGTCATGACCATGTGTTTGCTGTCATTTAAACTGCCAATCTAATCTAAATATACACGTGGGTGCCTAAGGAGACTTCTTTCTTTTCAAGAGGATCATTCTTAACATCTCTCAACTCCCTGCCGACAAACATGAACTTTGGGGCACTTTTGTTTTCCTGAGGGCTACTCTGTTTTCTTTTAAATAAGGTGAGGAGGACTTCTTTGCTTGTGTGTTTTTGATTTTTAAAGGCCAGATGAATGTAAAGTTTATTTACTGTGAGTAGTAATGTCATAGGAAAGATAGCTTTTAGGATGTTGTACATGGTAATGAAAGGTTGGGGGGTGAGAGTCGATGAGTAAAAGACACAGAGTTTCAGAAAAAGACACAGAATTTCTAATTCAGGAAATTATATTCTCTGTATTTGCTAAGAGAAGCTGAAAATTAGACTTCTAAATGTCTTATTAACCTAAAACAAATCTTTTCATTTAGAAAAGAATAATACTGTTCCTCTTTGTCATAATTATATAGTTTGTTATATTTTGAAAAGCCATATGTCCAAAATGTTTTTCTTTCTCCATTCACATATTTTTAGATGTTTACATCTGAATAGCGTAAAATTTAACTTACTAAAAAATAACAGAACACCTTTTGTCATCTAGCCACTAGAATATTTGATGAAAAATTAGTTATCATTTAATTGCACATTAAAATGTTTCCTTAATATTTTTCCTAATTTTATTTAGTCCCCTTATAACCCCCTACCCCCAGCAATCACCACAGGACCTTGTCCATGGGACCTTTATCCTTTTTGCTCAGTCCCTCCACCCCTGAACCTCCCCGCAACCCCAGTTATCATCCCGCTCTCCATCTATGAGTCTGTCCCCATTTTCCTCATTAGTTCAGTTTGTTCATTAGATTCCACATATGAGTGGAGTCGTATGGTATTTGTCTTTCTCTGACTGGCTTATTTTACTTAGCATAATGATCCATCCATCTAGATCCATCCATACCTTCGAAAAGGGTAAAATTTTCTTCTTTTTTTATAGTCAATTAGTATTCCATTGTGTGCATGTCCCATAGTTGTTTTATCCACTCATATACTGATGGCATGACCCTTGGGCTGCTTCCATATCTTGGCAATTGTAAATAACACTGCAGTAAGCATTAGTGTTTTGGGTTCTTTCAGATATCAGTGGGATCACTGGGTCAAAAGGCAGATACATTTTTAATTTTTTGAGGTATCTCCACACTGCTTTCCACAGTGGCTGCACCAGTCTGCATTCCCACCGACAGTGCAAAAGGGTTCCCCTTTCTCCACATCCTGACCAGCACTTGTTTGGTTTCCTTAATATTTTTGATAATCCTAGAGAGACTATCTTATTTTCTAAATACTATTACTATGTAAACTCTTACACATGTACATGTATTTAATTTTTAATTTATTTAGTATTTGAAATATATGCCAGTTTAAATAGAATGTGTCATACAGATTCATATATGTGACAAATATAAACTAAGATAAGCAGTACCAAAATTTTTAAAACTTAGCATTCATTCAGAGTTAGGCAAATTTTGCAAATGGGCAATAAGGTCTACCTTTTTTTTCCTAGAGAAATATGAGAGTTAAGTAGTTTTATATTTGGAATATCAAAGCATGAACATTCATTGGCAGGAACAAACTTTCCTGGAACTGTATTCAAGGAAATTTTATCATATAGGTAGGTCTTAATTAATTAAATGCAATCATTTGATGTCCAAACAGTGAATGTTATATACAGATAAAGTAATTCCATGTAAATACTAATCTTGATAATTTTCTCATAGGGCAGACTATATTAGTTTTTACAACATGGAATTATCTAAAGGCTTAAGAAACTTATTTTTTGCACATTTCCTTTTTAAATGTTTTCCAGCATAATTTTAGAGAAAACAGAAGCTGATCATAATAAATCCCTTTTGTCCCAGGAAGAATCATATTTATTAAATTGTATTCTAAAGCAATAAGGTAGAGCCTTAGTGTTCCTTCAAAGCTCGTCTCCCCTCCATCTCTGCCTCCCTCCTTCTCGTTCCCTCCTGCCCCATTGCTCAGCCCGCACTCAGGGAATTGTGCAGTGTACTCAATTCATCAGGAAATTAGGAGAATAATAATGTTAATATTTCTAGTTTGACTTCAGATGTTTAGTTTATAAGAAAATACCACTTTCCAGACCAATTTAACTTCAGCTTTCAGGTAGTAGCCAGATGGTGAAGAGAAGCTGACAAGAATCTATTATACATTTCACATTGTTCATGAGATAAAAATCAATCTCTTAAGAAATGTTTAAGTCAAATGCAATTAAGTGGAAAGAAGAGTCTGTGTTTTCTCCTTGCTTTTTAGCACATGGTCTTTTAAATGTAGTGAATAAAAAGGCAGTAAGTAACCTTTGCTATGTAGAAAGTTAGTCAAATGCCATATTATAAACTAAATGTTCCAAAAATTTTAATATAATATATATTTGAAATATTTATGCATGTGTATATAGCAAGCTTTGTAGAATTGAGCTATTCCTGAATAATGATTTTATGAGTAAAAAATGTTCTTGTTCCATGCAGATTAAAAATAAGTTTAGGCCTTTACATCATTCTTGAAATATTGAAATTGAGTGAGTTTCTGAGGATCAATTCAGAAACAGTCCCGAACCATCCACTAAGAATGCTGTAAATCAGTTGCCATTGCTCTAGTTGAACAGCATGGATTTGAATCCTCATTAACTTGTCTGTAAGGAAGAGAAAATTGAGAAGAGCAAGGAAGAGGCTGAGACCTTTAGCTGGTGTTGTCCTAAGCTGCCATTGTTGAAGGACACCCTTTTAGCTAATTTCAGTCCCATAAAAAAAATCTATTTAGTGATTAGTAACCAGTGGATAAGAGCAGAAAGCCCAAGTGAATAAAGGTCATAAATACTGAAGTCCTTGGGATAACAGCCTGTAAAACTGTCAGAAAGCATTGCTTAAGTGACAAAAGATAACCCAAAGTAACAAGAAATGTTCGCTCACCTAGGCAATAGTCCATATTTGTTGACAGAAGACAGTTTAGTTTTCTTCAAAAATAGAGGTTCTTCTTGAATCCAGTACCTGCCCTACTTTATTTATTTCTTTGTTTTGGATGATGTCTATTTGGTTTTAACTTATGATTGATTGCATATTCTAGTAGGAATCATGAGGCTCGTTTAAAGATAACTGTGTTTGCAAAAGTAGAACTATGGTTTCTGAAACTTCTGTTTAGATTCATCAAGATCTACTTACTTGCTAAGAATGTTTAGCCTAACCAGAGTGAGTGGGTGAGAATGTGTATGTATATTTTTTTTAAAGACAGATTGTCAGGAATTAGATGCTGACAAGTGCCTTTCTCTTATTTTTAAATTCAAGTCTAGAGTTCATGATTCTTAAATATTTCTCCCTAAGGGAAAAATAAAGTTAAGTAAACAGAAACAGAAGAATGTAAATCTATATTATAAACTATTTTGTTATTACTGCACAATTTTGAGGTAACAAATGATTAGAGTCTTACCAGCCAGTACTTTAAATTTGTTTTCAGGGTAGAGAAAATGCAAGATAATGGAACTGAAGGTCCTTATTCTAAATTCCTATTGTTCTAACTGTGGTGATGATTTTATGGCATTTGATTTACAATATTAGCAATCAAAGTTGATATGTTTTACAGTATAACCTTCAAATCCCAAATGTATGTTTTAGAGATGTGTCTTCAGTGTATTTAAAGTGTTATGCTTCTTCAAGTTAGAGAATTTTATCAACTTACGAGTATTTGCTTTTCAGCATCCCGGCTGTGAGAACTGGAGGTGTCATTCACTTGAAGGGAGCAGATGTTAAAGGTTCTTGCCCCTGCCTCCCTAATCCCAAACACCCTTGAAGAAGAGAAATGTTATATTACCCAAATAGGCATCTTTCTGATGGTGAGAAAAGGCGGTAAAAGGCAGTAAATCTGCCTTCTCATTATGAAGTACAACAATAGATTGATTTATGAAGAAAAGCAACTGTTAGGCTTATATAAGATGTGTGCATGGAAATGTAGGTTTCTTCAGAGCACTCGAAGCAGTAGCTTTCCTCCTATTCTTGACAAGAATCTAATATTATCAATAGGGAATGTGTTGATTATAAATACCACATTTTTAAAAGGGTACATTGACAGCAAAACAAAAAATCTACCTCCTAATGTTTTTACATGAGAATAGTTTCTAAATGTGCTGTGGCTTTGCTATTTCAGCTTGTTTTCATTAAAATAAAGGGGCTTAAAATTTTTGGTTAGTACTTGACATTCTAAATAAAAATGAATGTAACTATAGCGTATTTAGATGTTAGGCTATTTATAAAAATTCAATTTCACTTAATACTGTGTAATTACAGCAAACACTATGAAATTGGAGTCTCAAAGAGAGTCACAGTGAAGACAATTTCAAATTTTGGGGAGAGGGGAAGGTCATATAAAGTATTTTGTGGGGTTTTTTTTGTTTTAACATGTATGCACACTTTAGAAATCTTTTAAATACATTATGTTATCTCTTATTTAATAAGGAACTTTATTATAGTATTTCTATTTAACTTAAAAATTTAACATCTAAATCAATTTTCAGCATAAAATATTATAAAAACACAAAAGTCAGGATAGCCTTTGAGTAAATGATAATAATACTGCCTTGTATATTTAGGCCATATCACTCCAGAATTTGAAATCTATGTGATATAATCAAGGTTTGAGCAGGTAAATTATAGAATTAAAACTGATAATTATCTATAGAGTTGGTATTAAACTCCTCTCTCTTAGGAAACATGTACCCCCAATATATGTATATTTCCAAATGGGAGTAATAGTCATTACTAACATATTATGAACAAGAAAGCACATATAAAAATTTGAAAACTTGAAAAGACAAAATAAATATGAATAAACATTCTATTATTTTCTTTTACTCCTATGGATTATCTTATATATATCTATTTGTATACCAATATTTTCAACTGGTGTGCCACAATAATTTTTAAAATATGCAGTACTGAACTATTTATTCAGGGGCCCTGACCTCTTTTCCCTCAGACTCTCAAATTAAAAAAAATAAAATGACAATAGCCAACACAACAATAGATGTCCAGTGTAACTGCATCAAACTTATACCTATTTTGGGGTCATATCAACAAAAATACACATTTTGGTGTGCCACAGAATTTTAGTAATTAATTTATTTGTGCCATGGGATGCAGAATGTTGAAAATCACTTGTGTACACCAACACCCAGGGAACTTTGGAGTGGCCTAATTTAGAAATAAGGGTTCAAATATGTTATGTGGAACATGTACTGTTATTTTAATTAGGAAGACAAAAGGCTTGTAAAGAAATAATCCTTGTAGGTATTGACAGTCTTTATTGTATAGACTGATGAGAAATATTGTATTTTTGACCTGGTGAGGATTGCAGTTTTAAATCAACACTTTTTTCCTAGTGGATTTGGTCATTTTGGAAGTCAAAGTACCATGGAAATAAATAAGGTCTTAGCAAATACAAAACTGAGTTTTTTGATGATGCTGCTATGACAGTAAATCTGAGCTTCACATGTATAGTAATGGGAAAATTCTCTAAGATCGTTGAAAGTTTACAATCAATAAAACTTGCCCTGGCTGGTGTGGCTCCGTTGGTTAGAGCGTCATTCCCTGGCTGAAAGGTCTTGGGCTTGATTCCTCCTCATCAGGGCACATACCTAGGTTGCAGGTTCTATCCCTGGGCCAGGTGTATGGGAGGCAACCAATCAATGCTTCTCTCTTGCATCAAAGTTTCTCCCTCCCTTCCTCTCTCTCTAAAAAGCAATGAAAAAAAATGTCCTTGGGGGAAGATAAAAATAAATAAATAATGAAATTAATAAAACTGCTTGACATTTGTATAAGTCTATAAAGATTCTATTGGTGTCAATCAAATGCTCTATCACCATTTTAAAGTAAGCCATTTTTAAAAAAGATCTTAAGTTGATAAGGGAATGCAGCTAAATATCTTTTCAAGATAATCCCTGCAGTTGTATCTGCGTTTTAGTTCATTTCAGTTAATTGCCGCCTTTATGATACCCTGAATTCATTCTATTTAATTTACTTTAATATTTAAAATTTTTTAATCCAAAACTGTGCATACAACCATATGAAATGTACTTTTTAGGACTTTGTACACTTCAATATTGCCCTTATACAGAGAATACAGTAATAGTTTTCCATTTTTTCAAGCTTTTGTACTCTGCACAGGTGGGTTATTTCATGAGTAACTGAACAGTTGTTCTGACAATAGTTTCAAGATCCTATTGTTAACTGATGAGCAATGGTGTTTTGATGTTCATTGGACTGTTTCAACAACAGTTAATTATGGGGTAGTTTCATCAGGAAATGTTTTTCCTTCCAATTTCTCTTTCGTGAAGCACTATAGCTCAAAACACTTTCACTTGTAACTTTTTTTCCTTCTCTACCCACTACCCTCAAAATACACATTAGTGGCCAGTTGTGAAACTCAACATTTATGCATTCAGTCTTCAGGAATAGTGACATGCTCCATGGAGTTCAGTGGTGTAACCATAAATGGTCTGTTTCCAAACGACTTTTCATTCCTGAAGTTCTAAACAAGGGAGTGATTTTTAAAACACATCTGGCACAAACACCATCAGGCAACAACTGGATTTTTTTTTTTTTTAACAACTGGATATTTTGAAAGATCACATGTTCTGGCCACAATAGTCAGTAGCAGCCTTCAAAGTACAACTGGCAATGAGAGATAAAAGACTTCGGCCCTTCTGTTAAAAGGGAGGAAGCTAAAAGAAAATTATAGCCATTCCTAAGTGTGGAAAAAAGTCTTAGGGAAAGATTTATAGACCCTTGTTCCCCACGGCCATTTTGTCTCCTAATGGGATTTTGTGTTCTCAGACAGAGAGTGATAGGTACAAATGATGACAGCATTTAATAATAATAGGGAAGATAACAATAATAACAAAGAAAGCAAATGAATTTGTAAAAGCAGGGGCACCTCAATATAAAGCCAGATATCTTGGCATCCAGGATGATTTTGTCTGTAAGTTGAAAATATAACAGAAATAAGGACATGTTTTGCTAACAGAAGAGTACTTCTTAGGATCTTGCTCTGTTACCAGAAAATTACAAGCATAAAAATAGCTTTTGATTATATAAGGACTCAAGAGGCTAAATATAATTCTAACTTAACGTCAAGTTCATCCAAGTTGTCATAATACTTGCAAATGGAGAGGGTTTGCCAAAGAGAAATGTAGTATCTTCCCTGTGGTCACAGACTTAAGTAACTGACTAGCAGTAAAGATTTCAATTTCCTATTCCAGTGTCCTTTCCCCAATTTCACCTTGTTTTCAAAGAAAGAGGGTATTGTTAGGTTATCTAAAGCATTAAATCTATCATTTGTTCCTAGAGGTTAGGGGAACTGTATAGAGGAATTGGGGAGAGAGAGTAGATCGCTTTTGAAGGAAAATAAAATAAATGATTGCAGTGCATTGCGTGATGGGCTTGTCAGTCCTCTTGATCAGTGCCAATGTCAAGAGGATTAGGACAAGGCAGAGGAGAAACTTTCTTTTTAAAACAAAACTATCAAACTAGTGAGGTGAGAAGCCAGGATCGTTGTAGTATCAATTGGACAAATGTTAAAAATAATTGATACAGACACATTCAGACCCAAGGATGAAGTATTTTGGTTTTTTTACCAGTTTGCTTCGGGTGCCCATCACAAGCTGTCCCTTATGGATGATGGGATGTTAAGTGCATCTTTCACAGTGACACAGAAAACTTTGTTCCCTGACAGTAGGGCTATAAATATGACTGTTAGTGTGTTCAGAACTGCTATAAATTAATTGCATTTTTTCAAAGTTAATAGGTGTAGTAGAAAGACCACGGGATTAGAAGTTAGAAAACTTCATTGTAATCCACCTAAATATTACCCACTGATCACTTAATCTTATTGTGCTTCAGTTTCATGATAAATAAAATGGGGAGAAAAAAATGTGTCCCTCTCTCTTACTCAGCTTGAGTCACAGGAAATTATATCTTACATTTCAGAAGGCTGGGAAGTCTTAGATCAAAGTCCTGGCTAATTTGGTTCACCTGTGAAGATTCTTTCTTTGTTTTGTTTTGTTTTGTTTGGGGGGTTTTTTGGTTTTCAGCTGGCAAGAGAAGGAGCAAGCTAAGGCATCTGGTGTCTCTTCTAAATAGGGGCACTAATCCCATCGCAAAGGCCTCACCCTCATGCCTTCATCTGAACCTACTGTGTTTTGCTGTGTATAATGTGCTCCCAGTTTTTGGCCCAAACTTTCAGGAAAAAAAAAAATCTCTTAATTTTTTAATTCAATTATTTATTTATTTATATTTAGAAACAAAACTGATTATCATATTCCAGGGTATTATTTTGCATAGGTATTGTTATTGCTTTCTAGAGTTATACTTCTAATGAATAAGCATAAAAAAAGTTAAAAACATTTATGTAGATAATGGAATTAGTACTACCCATGTATAATGTGCATACTTATTTTCCCTCAAAAATTTGGGCAGAAAAATGCACATTATACATGGCAAAATACAATAAATACTTCCCAAAGGCCCACTCTCCAAATACCATCACATGGAGGTTGGAACTTCACCATCTGAAGTTTGGAAGGTCACAATTCAGTCCATAACAATTTTCTTCTCATAGATCAAATGAAATAAAGAATATGGTAGAGCTACACAAAGATACATTAAGAGGTTAGAATTATTGACATATTTGTCCAACTTTTTTCATATACCTTTGTATATAAAGTTTTGTACTTTTAGCATGCTTATTTTGGAGCAATTATTAATGTAAAGCCAAATGAAAATAAAAGTTCTCTTGTTTCTAGCATTTGACAATTCAGTCTTGCATTGATCTTTTCAGATTAACTCAACCTAAGCTTATTTTATAACTTTTTAATATTTATTTCTTTGCTTAACTTTCACCTTAACCTTTTATTGACATAGTTCTCACAATATGTTGCCTATAAATGGGAATCAGTAGGTAGAGTGCATTTATATGAAGAACATTTTCCACAATTGTTCAGAATAGGTGTTATATGTCATTTTGCTTTATAATTAAAGATATATATTTCAATTTTTATTGTAGTTTTTCCATTCCTATTTAGTCCCCTTATACCTCCCTCCCTGTTGCAATCACTAGCCACACTGGTGTCTATGTCCATGAGTCTTTTTTCCTTTTTTCTCAATCCCTCCAACCCCTAACCTCCCCCAGCTGTCAATTATCTTAAGTATTTAATAGAAGAAAAACTAAATGAAGTAGTCTTTTTCATTTTCAATGCGATGTTATTGACATATTAATTTAAGATTATAACAGTGATTTCATACAATGTATAAATTGTGAAATGATTGCCACGATAAGTTTAATATCTGTCTCTAAAGTGATTTTTTAATGCTAGGCAAAAAAAGAAGTGTCAGATCATTATAATTTTTAATGAAGGAAAGACTAAACTGATCAAAACCTAGTACTTCAGTCACTCATGAAAACTGAACAGAAAAGTAAATAAAGTATCTTATATTTGTGTTTTCTTCTTTGAGTAGTATACATCCTTGACACAGTCTCTGGATAGCTTGCAAAGAAAAGATAATCTTTATGGCACATTTATTGTTTTTCTAAACAAGTTATAAGTTTTATGAAAAAATAAATGGAGCAATATGTTGATTAAATTGTACTGTATTCTCCTCTTTCCCCTGATGAATGGTATAAATTATTCTCTCCCCTTCTCATTTTGATTGTTTTAAAGATCAAGTTGAAATTCTGTTCATAAATATAGTTGCTTATTGGAAAAGATCAAACAACTTCTGTCTTCTGATAACCTAAGGAGGAAGTCTGCTTCCAGTGTAAGATCAATGCCAGATCCTGTAAGCCTTCTCTTGTGACCTACCTTGACAGGTGTTCTCATTTGAAGCACTTGACTTCTAGGAGTTGTAAACATGTGGTTTTTCTTACTTGCCTTGGACAAAAGTAATCCTCCATAGAAAATCCATTACAAATGATTTTGCATAGCCACTTAATGTTGAAAATTTCATTGCAAATCTTGGTAGGCCCATTGATTTGGTAGTAAAAACATACCTTATTTTAGGCCACAGAGGAGTTTGATCTATTATAAATAATAGCAGCAAGCAAATGTTGATTAGCTATTGTATCAGCAGTAGGCTAGGATTTTTACTTTATTGTATGAATTTAATACTTCTACATGAGGTTCAGTGCTCTCTGTGAGGAAACTGATGCTTAAGAGATCTTCCCAAAAACTTACTAGCAAGCAATAAAATTTGAGATTCTTAAACCTATATTTTTATCACTGGAGCACACCATTTAAAGAAACTTCATGTCTAGTGTTTGATTACTCCGTAGGTCAGCTAAGTGTGTGCTTTATGGCATCAGCAAGAAGATACAAAACTTTTAGTGGTGAAAATTTTGATATTTCAAAAGCAAGTATCAAATTAGTAAGGGGAAAAAATAGAACATCATTGAAATTCCCTACACTTAGGTTTTGGCACATATACATGTAAGGAAAAGAGGGTACCATAATGTTCTTAATCTTGGGGCCTATAAAGATCTTAATCTAGCCCTGTTTATGTGAATATTTTTTAAAGCAAGTAACTTTTTCTAGCTTATATAATCATCCATGATTTTGTGTTTTGGGAGGGTAAATCTAATTTTTCACAAAACATAATACTGAGTTCACTTAAAGTGAACTAGACCTCTGTTTTGTTGGACTGATCAACCTCAATGGCTTTTTGAGCAGTTAACATTAATTGAATTTTAGCCCAGTCTCTTAGGTTAGTTTGAAATCTATTCACCAAGACACAACTGTACATATTTTGTAAATGTTTTTATTGAGTGCAGCCATGTTCTGTCAGGGTGCTTTCTTGCAAAACGCTTTGAAAAATATGCAGAAATGCTATCTCTGCATAAATTGATAAGTTTCCAATTTTTCTCATGATGCTCTTTTCCCTCTTATGCCATCTTAAATTTAAGATTTATTTAAAAACATTTTATTTTGCATTAAAAAAAGAAGTTATTGACTTAGTATTTGTGCTCTTCAACCTGCAATTTCCATTAATATCATTTGTAGAGCTTTTAAAGTAGAAGCATGTTTGGACTCCCACACCAAACCTATTGAATCAGAATCTCTTCATGTATAGAATCCCTCCAGCTGATTCTGACACCTATCCCTGGCTGTTAGTGTCTGGGTCCTTGATCAGCATTCTCTAAAGTTTGGTTGGCCTGCAGATCAGCAGCATCAGCATCACCTGGGGACTTGTGAGAACCCCAGGCCCTCATCCCTACCCCAGACTTTTAAATCAGAAACTGTGGGATGGGGCTCAGCCATCTTTGTAACAAGTCCTCCAAGGTGATCCCAATGCCCATGAAAGTGAGAATCACTTCTTCCATCAAAGGTCTACTCAGCTCCAAAATTTTACAAATCCTTATCCTGGTTGCAAAAAGCTTCCAGGACATTTGCTACTCCCTATTCAACATTTTATCATTATCCACTTCTGTTGTATTAAGCTTTCCACTTTAATAGTTTAATGTGTGTTCTATTGTAAACCTCCTCAAATGCTTTGTGGATGAGGCAGAGTGTTAATGATAAATGTTGAGTAAAAAGCCTGTTTCTCCTATCTTATTTTTTTACTCTGTCAGTTTTCTAATGGTTAGCAACTGTGAAATTATTAACCTTGTTGATGGGTAAGAAGCTAAAAGAAGCCTGCCTGCAGGTTTGGTTTTGGCATTGGCATGATGCTTGCGACAGATGGTTCGACTTTAGTGTGGAGTAGTTGGAGATATGGCCACCATCCTCTCTTACTATCCTAATTAATGTCACTCCTAGCAAACAGCTCTGGCAGAATGGCTCCTTTAAGTCCAGTGCAATGTGTACTGGTCAGGCAGGATTGGGAATTAGAGGTCTCTCCACTCACTCTAAGGAAACCCCTTTCTTGCTCCCAGATGGTTTCCAGAGCTATCAGAATAATACCGTTTGCAGACACTTTTCATGGCTGAAAAGAGCAACTTGGAGAGGAAAAGGAGTACTGTGCAGACCACGGGAGAAATGTTTTGCAGCTGGCCATTGCACATAAATGCTAACTGAATGCCCTTTCAGTTGCGTAACTCACCGTTGTGCCTCACAGTGGAAGAGCCACTCAACAGAAATGAAGAGTACCTCACGCAGGCGGCAGTACTTGTAAACCAGCTCTTCTTTGTGGACCACAAACAGCAATGTGTAGGACATTGTACTGCAAATATCAAGTAAATCGCGCAGTGGTGAAGGGTTGGTGGGCCGCCTGCTGCTCATTAGAGATCCTGTCTGGCTCTTTTCCTGCAGAATGAGTGGTAGATTGCTGACACCTGTTTTCCCATCCAGCCTGAGGATGTGAAGTGTGCATTTGGAATGCCTGAAAGTGCTTCCTTGTGTCTGAGTCTGTGGAGGTTGGTGTTTGGAGAAAAGGAGGTGGGGGTTCAGTGCTAGGAGGATAGAGGAGAAAATGAGTGGTGAGAAACTGTACTATAAACAGAACTGAGATTTTCATCCTCATTTAGTAGCTTCTGATTGTATCCTTCATTTGTCTTCCATGCGGCCCTGATAAACTTGATCACCTATTGAGCAAAGTAGAAAGGAGAAGATGAGATGTATCCTGTACAGGAGAGGGTCTCAAATCTTTCCTTCCTTCCTTCCTTCCTTCCTTCCTTCCTTCCTTCCTTCCTTCCTTCCTTCCTTCCTTCCTTCCTTCCTTCCTTCTTAAAGAGGGGAAGGGAGGGAGAAAAACATTAATGTGGGAGAGAAACATCGATTGGTCACCTCTCATAGGTGCACTGACCAGGCTTGTACCCTGACTGGGAATCAAACTGGTGACCTTTTGCTTTGGGGGGTAATGCCCAACCAACTGAGCCACACTGGTCAGGGCCTCAAATATTTGTTAAATAACATGAGTATGTAGTTGAGACTATGAGCACATTAGAAATTGGATAGAAATAGCCCACACTTAACACCAAAAATATGAACCTTAAGTTATTTTAAAATAAATTTGGCCTTAAATACATAAATTTAAAGTGGTTGATAGTATGATCAATTTCTTTGCATAATTCTGAACATGTATTTGCTCTGCCCATCTTTACCTACTATAAAGTCTCAAAAACTGGCAGACAGTGGAACAGAGGGCCTAATGTGCTGCCTTCAGTCACAGATACAGAGTGCCTCCTGCATCTTACACATTATGCTAAATACCAGGGGCTAACAAGAAGCACAGGACAGATTCCCAAACCCTAATTTTTCCAGTGCTGGGAGTCTACTGGAGAGAAATGACACACATCAGAAGTAGCATAATACTGCAGCATGTCTGGTAAGCAAAGAGATGATCCATATTTTCAGTCGGGGTGGAGAAGGAAGAAAACTGTGGGTCAGTTGTGTGGGTCAAGGAGGATGTGGCACTTGTTCTGGATATTAAAAGATAAGGAGAATACACTGAGAGGGAGGGAATTAGGTGTGGTGTATGATGTGCTTTCCTTGCATTAATAGACTGTGTGGAATTAAAGGGTTTTTTGTTTTGTTTTGTTTTGTTTTGTTTTAAAGGAGTGGCAATATTCCCCCCCTAACTCATTTGTGGGCCTTGGCTAGGCTTGTGAACATTGGCCTCTGTTTGTGAACTGTGGATGAATGGGGTTAGGGTTGGGTCATGGCCTTGGACCGGAGTGAAATTAACTGGCTCATAATGTGATTGAACTAATGACCTTGGCCTCATTACCACTATGTTCTAACCAGCTGAGTCAATCAAACATTGCAGAAAGGGTGATCAAGGTATCTTTTAGAAAGAGATCTGGATAGTAGTAAACATAGGAGTGAAATCAAAGCCAGGTTCTTTCTTCATGTAACACTCAGGTATTTATCATTTCATCCTTGAGTTTATATTCTTATTTCTGCATATAGTAAAAATATGGTAGACAAAATGAAAAGAACACCCTGACTCTCCACCATTAGTGTATTTGACATAATGCAATGTGTTGTCATTTTTCTTGCACAGTGTCAGGCTGTTTTTGCGGAGCAAAATATTCTTGAGCAACAGTGCTGCTTTTAATTCTAGATGTGTAGTGTCCTGTAACTATACTGATGATGCCTTTCTCTTCTTTAAAGTCTGAACAACCCAGTCCTGCCAGCTCCAGCTCCAGCTCCAGCTCCAGCTTCACACCATCCCAGACGAGGCAACAAGGTATCAACATCTCCCAGGCAAATTAGGAGACATTTTTTCTCATAAAACATCTTAATGAGTTGATTTATGGCCTATTTTCTAGTTTTTTATTATTTGAATGATAACTTGGCTTTTATGTAGTTGTATTTATTTCCCCTAGGAATGCACTTGAGTATTGTTTTGATGTATGAGGCCAGCCTCTAGAAACCCCCCTTTTTCCAGTCCCTGCCATCAGAGTCCCATTTTACAAAAGGATTATAGACACAGCCTATTCCAGGGCGTTCCCAAAGGAAATACAATAGCAAAAGCTAGACTTGAGAGGCTTTGACATAGAAAAAGAGGTTTTTACTCTCCCTCCTGAATATCTTTCATTTTATTTATTTTTCTACAGATTAATAAGCCTTTTTCTTTGGCAAGTATTAATTTGTCATCTGTAAAATATATATTTATATATATATATTTTTTGCTATGCAAACTCAGAAATTTAAATTTTAAGAAAAATTTAAGAGATTTAAATCAGAACATTAACTAAATATAGTTTCCACTTTCATGTGTGGAAAAATCTTCAAATGTGTGAGGTCCTTTTTTAAAAATTCAAACATGAAAAGTAAAGTAATATCAAGGAATGATTTGTTTTTGAACATTACATTGCACATTACCTTTTTCATTGACCACACTGAATTCCTTATGGCTGTGTATGTTTTGCAAAGGATTAAATTGTTGTGTGTGTTTCGGCTAAGGCTGAATTTCCAGGAAGAAAATAAAAGACACTGATTATTGGGGATATCCGGATTTCTTGCTGCACTGACTCCCAAAAGTATCAGCCCAAGACAGAAGCAGAGAAATCTGGGCTTTGAAGAATGTGAGATTGCAGAGTAAGCACTTATTTTAGAACTCAGTGATAGTGCAGATATTCCTACTAGATTAGACTTTAGTTAGGACTTGCCTACTCCAGAATGAAAGTGCCTCTCACACTTTCTTGATTGTTTTTACAATCTCTTCAGTTAAGATTAAAATGATCTATCTTGTTTTCATTACATTTAGGGTAGTAAAGTAAAAATAAGCCACACTAATGAGTTTTTCTGTGGGTTTCTTTTTTTCAGTTTTGTCCTGTTCTAGAATAAAATTAGTTATGACTTGATTGTTTTCTTCTGCCTAATCCTGGATACTCTCTTGAATTTTCTGGGCACCTGATTTATTACATGGTCTTATTTATGTAAATATATGCTGGTATTTTGCCAGGAATTTCTAGAAAAGTTAAATTAAAAATTGGCTGCATAAAACTGTTATAACTAGATGTTGTGTCCAAGATCAATATGAAGATCAGAGATAGGACATTATACCCTGGAATTGAAATACTTTATAATCTGAACTTGACTGAAATGCTTGCTTGACCTGAATTGACCTTGAAATAAAAGGAACAGCTAAACCTTAATAGATCAAAAACTACCACACAAAGGCTGCATTGCCAAGAACAAGTTACAACCACGGTGATTTATTAGTCTCAACTTTTCAATACATGGATTAACCTGACAAAACATCCAATTTACTAATAGATCTTTCTCTTTCTTTTTAGGGGTAATTTTTTATTTTAGGGAAGAAAAATACATAGAAAAATTTCCTACAAAATAGTTTTTCTAGTAAACATTTTGGGGCATCTAGTATGAAAACAGTAATGTTTTATTAGAGGTTTCATTCCAGGAACTATCAAATTTGTCTTGTAAATTGTATAAATATATGTGATAATGGTTATTTTTAACCAGTGTGCAGCACTAGTAAAGACATTTCCCTGTGTCTAATATAGCTAAGTGTGTTTGAAGTAGTGTGTTTGATTGCCTGTGGTTCACTGTGTCATTACTCAGGTCCCTTAAGGTCCATAATGAAAGATCTGCATTCCGATGACAATGAGGAAGAATCAGATGAGGCAGAGGATAATGACAATGACTCCGAAATGGAGAGACCTGTAAATAGAGGAGGCAGCCGAAGTCGCAGGTGAGTGTCTTGGAAGGAAAGGGGTTCCCTGTGATAGAATCATGCCTTTTCACTAGGCCTACTAGCACCACCAGGGACAGGGTGTGAAACACCAAAACAGTGGGAGTAAATGGTCACGTTCGTTTTAAGTTGGGGCACCTTGGCATGCTTGCATGTCTCTACGGAGAACTATGTTTATCCTTTTTATCAGAACGGGGAGGTTTTTTTCAAAAAATGTTTTCATAGGAAAAAGTGCTATTAGAAGTCCTTGTTCTTGAAAGTGTCTGCCAAGGTGACAGGCCTGATTGCTGAAATAGACTCTGTTTTCATTTGAAGAGTTTGTGTGGATCCATTGCTGTAGGTAGTCTTAGAATTTGAGGAAATGTTTGCTGTTTGTAGCTAGAAATACATAATTGGCTTCAGTGAATTATGTGTGTGACCTAATTAAAGCTAGGATCACCTGTGTGTTTTCCAGAAAATAAATTCCTTTTAAGTGCACTGACAATTAGTTTCCTTAAGTAGCTTTAATGCTGTGAGGCATAATTCCACATTATAAGATGGTAATTCATGTCACTTATAATTAATAGTCAGCTTGAAATTGCCTTGAGGATTTTATTTCTGTATCATGAGGAAAACAAATAGGCATGCTTACTTTAATGTGTTTTGAGTAGAAAAAAATATGAATCTACTTGAACTTAAAATCCAATTACATTTATAGTACAATGCATTCAATCTTTTCTAATTATTCAATACGATTCAGAAGGCCCTAAAATTCCTAAAAGGGCTGTGATCTGAACCCAAACTGGACAGGCCATGTTTCCTCATTTGGTAATTTCTTAGCGTCCTTTTGGAAGAGGCTCCTCAGAGTCTGTGTCTTGTCAGCACTCTCAATTTCTCCTTATTGGTGTACTCAACACCTCTTCCTCCACCTTGCCTCCCAAACTCACTTGTCTCTATTTGTTTCAAATAGGAGAAAATAAGGAACCTTATGGCTGTGGCCTTATAACATTTCCCTTTAGAAGTCTTTAATCTGACAAGAAGGAAATTTATAAGGCAAAAAGACCTTAGAGTGGACTGAAACTTGGAGGGGAGGAGCGTATTTATAACAACCAAAATTATGACCACTGCCTGCTCTCAGTTTTAGCTGATGAAAAATGAGTGGCCTGTTTGGACAACTGCCCAAGTTACTGTTATTTTGAAGATCTAGGTATTCTGATTAGCCATTGCCCACCTGCCTACCGCCCCACCCCCCCGAGTGAGTGTGGGTCGGACAGTGCACATTTGTGACTCGTCCGATGCCGTGCACATTGCCAGAGACGCTCTTCCTTGTCCCCTGGCATGGGCTGTTAGCGCAGCAACGCAACTGTAACATTTGATCTTCGGTGCACTTGTGAAGTCTCAACTGTTTAATCAGTTTAAATACTCAGCCTTCCACTTCAGTCAAGAAGCATTTTAAAGCAGTGCTTCAACTGAACACTTCATTAATGTAATTTAGTTAAGAAAAACAAGTTCCATCAGTTTTTGCTAGAAGGATGTCCCAGTGTATCCTTCATTTTCTATCTTGTATCCTGTCTATCTGAATATATTATAGAGCTAGAATGTGATTGCCTATTCAGAGCGAGAGAAAAACTATCTGGATTTCTAAAGCATTTTCCTTTCTGAGAAGAATATTGTATTAGGTTAGTACAGAACCAAAGATAAGGAGCAAACACCGAAGGACATTTCTGAAGGAGGACATACACTCAGCAAAGTACAATAAAGAAATATCTCCTACTTTGGCTAGGAGAAAATTTCATTTTGTTCTGAAAAGAAAGAAATAAGGGGGAGGGTGATATTTTTATTGTCTTTAATTGTTGAAAGATATCACTGTATTTTCCTAAATTCTGTAATATGTTCCCAATGAATCGTGTAAGTGTCCAGACCTGGGGACAGCTGTGAATTGTTTATTACACAGTAGAAATGGTTGGTGGCGAATCCAGCATGATGAGCCTCACCCGTCCCATCCTCAGACGTCCCTGAGCTGTCAGTTGTGCAGTGCTATTGTCCACATTCTTCCTAGCAGTTGCTCCCACTCTTGAAGCCTGTATTTTAGATGTATTTGTAAAATTTTCACCTGTACCAAACAGGCAGGGGGAAAGGGAAAAAAAGGTAGTAACTTACAAACTAATTTATTTGACCGTCTGCCAGCTTGGGTGATGACATGCTTGATGATATAGTGCATGGGTGGAACTGGAGCAGGGAGATAAATGACTAAATGAGGCCACGGAATTCAGTGGCTGAGCACCAGCGTTGGGTTACATTGCTTGGGTTTGAATCCTAGAAGAATCACTTTTATTTCTGTGACCCTAGGTGAGTGACTTAGTCTCTCCTAGTCTCAGTTTCCTCACCTGTGAAATAGAGATCATTAAATGAGAAATAGTAGGTAACACAACACAGTTCCAGGTACAAAGTGTCAACATGTGTTAATGGTTGTATAAATTAAAGCAAGTTTTCAATGCTTAGAGTATTTAGATACTTTACTGTCGCTCCTGTTTCCATAGTTGTTAGAATTGTTTGCAGTGATGCAAATGACTTCTCTCTGTTTCTTTTCAGAGTTAGCTTAAGTGATGGCAGTGATAGTGAAAGCAGTTCTGCTTCTTCACCCCTACATCATGAACCCCCACCACCCTTATTAAAAACCAACAACAACCAGGTAAATCACTGGGTTTGCACTGTTCAAGGTATTGCAAAACTACCTGTGATCATTTTACAGAGCACACAAAACTTTTTACCTCTTTACTTGAAACTTTATCTCAAATAAATGGGAATATACAACCTTAGAAATAAACATATAGTTAGGGATAAGTAGAGTTCTGTTGTCATGAAAAATGTGTTTTAGTGATGGGTTAATTAAATGGATGCAAAAAGGGATGGTGACAAAAAGTGTTTCCCGTTTACTCATGATTTCTGTTTTTCCCCTTGGCAGTAAGTAGGTGACTTAATGAATTAAAAAGATGGAACCTTTTAGGCTAGTAGAAAGCCTGCTTACTTGCTTTTACTAATAGACAGTCATTTATTTGTCAGAAATTAACTTAAACTTCCGATCCTCAGTTTCCTCATCTGTACATGGGGATGTTAATACCTAACTTGTTGGTTCTTAGGAAGATGATAAATAATAAATACATGTGGAGAGCATGAGGCAGTGCCCATGCCTACCTGGCATTCAGTTGACAACAGAGTTTATTATTATAGGTGCTCTGTTTCTGTGTGCTTATTCAGGAAAAGAGGATCACCACTTGGGAATGTAGGGAATTGTTAATACAATTCACAGTAAATAGTGGTCATTATCATTGTTGTTACAGTCAAACTAAAGGAAAACTTATTAATTTGATAGTCAACTCAGAATGCAGTTGTTTAAATAAGGTCTAGGCAGAACTTCAAAAGCTTTTGAAAGCTATGATGAAGAGATTTTGTTAAACAAATTATTAAGATTGGGATATTTTTAATAGTTACTAAAATAAATTATTTCAAATATCATGAATATTGTAAAGGCCTCGTTATGCATTGAGTGTTTACTCATTACTGAAGCTTATTCTTGTCTCTGTTTAGACTGATTCTCGGTAACCTACAATAATTGCTTAATTCAAGTTACCATGAAGATTATTAATTTGAAAACAAAGAACTGCATTTTTCTAAAATTATTCCATTTCACAGGTGTCCTACAATTTTAAGTGGACTTGCCCTTGAATTTGTGATCTTTGTCTTACTAGGAAAATGTGATTTTTCTAGCTGGAGACTTTTTCTTCTTAAATTTTGAATAAAGCATAAGCAAAGAACTCCTAAAACTTAAACTTCTTCATTTATAGTGTTTATCTACATCTTAGAGCCTTTATTGTTAAGTAGGAATAATATCAATGTTCTTTACCTCAACAATTCCAGTTCTGCCGCTGTTTCTGTGCCTCCTACATATGAGTGCCAGCCCAACCTCATCATCTGTTACAGACTGGCTGTTCAAAGAGTTAGTGCATTCTTATTCTTTACTCTGTCTCCCTGTAGATAGAGTAAAGTGCCAGCCATGCCCGGGGCCCAGCCAGCTCTCACCGTTGGCATGGCTCTCCAGCACCACAAGTGAAGAAGCATTTCAGGGGAAAGTGAAGGCTTAGGGCATAACCGTCATCACCTACCAGTAGAGAAGAGCCCCGAGCTGGCTAACTGGATAACTTGGAATTCTTTTGTAAATTTGTGCTTCTGTGTGAACGGGCAAAAGAGTAGAATTTGGACCTTGACTATATTTTTATATGCAGTTTAAACTTATTTGGCTTCCAGCGCGTGGTGTAGTAGAATTAGGCTGTTTTACAGGCAGTGGCAGCAGTGCCAGGAATGAAGGGCATTAGGCTGTGTTTTCCTGCCCCTCACGAGGCTCCTTCAGCACCTTTCCCAGTCAGGCTTAAGACTGTGCTTTCTAAGTCCGTGCAGCTCCTACAAGCACCTCTCTTGCCTTTCAAACCTAATAGCTGCCCCCGCAGCCTGCCAGTCTTGAGCTGAGCCTGGCTTCAGGAAAGGTCTGAATTCTTTGTCAGACTTCCTCTGTTTTGTTTTGTTTTGTTAACCTGCCTACCAAAACAAGAACAAAAATGAATACAACCATTTATCTGGGGAGGGGAAAAATTACTTTGTCCTATGAAATAGCATACCACTGGTTCCTTGGCATATGTTTATTCAACAACTGTAGCTTCACACATGTGAATCATCAATCTGTCAGGCATACTCAATTATATGTCACTTTCTCCATGCACCTATAAGCCTAATAGGAAGGCCCATATGCTTTCACTTTTAGCTGGTTGAGGTTAGCAAATACATGTACCACAGGAGTGCTTCCCTGGGAGCTGCGTCTTGGATCTGAGAGCAGGAAAAGGTTTTTAAAACTTGGTATAGTATTGTTATCTCAGCCTCTCAAATCACCTGCGTTTGATCAGGTGTGATGCTATGCCTTTCAATCAGTGTTCTTAGGACTTAAAAACTCTAGTTTCCTTACTCGTCTTCCTTAGTTCTTCATGCTGATGAATGAAACCGTAAAAAAGTTCTTAAAAATCTCAAGTCCATAAATTTCACCCTGAAATGTATTTTTAGCCTTATATTTGAATGTGGGTGTGTGATTAACTGAAGTTTCACATCAAATAAAATAGATGAAAACAAACTGGGAAGATTTAACTGAAACAGGAAGACTCCGAGTTCCCTTCTTCCGTACCCCTTCTCTGTCCTGTCTGCAAGTTGATGATGATATCTCAAGTTTCTGTAAATTGCCAGGCAAAGCTGAGTTTTCCTTACCTTTTCTCAAATCTTCCAGGGACTAGGGAAGAGGGAAAGTGCTAATGGAGTCAAATATTTTCTAACTGTTGAAAAAAAAGTGAACTGAGAGACAGCCACAAGTCAACAAAGGAAGTAATTAACCTGAGTATTGTTAGGAGCAACTAGTGATCATTAACATGAAAGACCTATCAGTGGAGAATCCATCCGCTGAATAATTGAGTTGTCAGTCCTCACAAAGGAGGGGGGGGTATAGACAAATAATAATCTTGATATTTTAATTCTCAATCTGTTTTCTCAAGTTAAGGATAGAAGTGCAGCTCATCACATTCTATTTTCAGAGACTGCCACATGTGCAAACGGTATATCTCTGCAGACCTGGGGGCTGTTTCCCTGAGTACATACAACTTAACAAGGAATACTAGTTAATGCTGTGCTGTTTTACCCAGAGATTTTTTTTTTTTTACTTCAAACTTTCCTTATGTGAATTTCAAACAAAATCAAAATTTCAGATCCTTTTTGGTTGAGGGTATGGATGGAGGAGGAGAGAGGGGCCTTGAAGGAAGGAAGTAATCCATCGGACCTGAGTTAATATTCAGAAAATCATAAATCACCTATCAGCCTGCAAGGCATGTTGAATGAAATTAAAGACTATCCAGTTAAACTGGTTTGAAATAAGCCCATGGAAGACAAGGTGCTGTACTTTTATATTCTGGAGTCATTTCCTCAAAGATAAGAAATGATCATAAATAAAACAATTGTCTGCTGCATGGCTCAGCTCTCTCAGAATGAGGTTCTGACAAAGCTGTTTATTTTGGAGCGGGGAGAGATCAAAGGAGGAAGATTAACTGAGCCCTCTCTGGGCAGCCACTCAGTAACTTGAGGCGGATCACTGACACCGGGAGCTTTTGTCTCTGCCACTGCAGCTTCAGAAGAAAGAAACTAGGATTTCAATGTAGTTTGGCCTTCTGTGCTGTAGCACTTAGGGAATGTGTAGGGTGGGACTTAAGCGCCTCACAATGTCCTATTTTTTGCTTTGAAGGGAAGGTGGTAGAACTCTCTAAGCTTAGTTAGCAAAGTTCCATTGCAAATATATAGTTTCTCAGTCACTTTGACCCCTTGAGTGCGGTAAATTGGGGATGGAGGTGGGGGCAGGGTGGGACATGGGAAAATTCAGTTTTCTAATGCACAAGGCAAGCAGGCAGGCACTGTTTCTCTTGCCTGAAATCTCAGCAGATTGTCTCTGCTCTTTGCCCAGCCCTGTATCTGAGTTGGCGAGGAGTGCCATCTACTGACCTACTTACTCCTAGGTCTCTGAGTGTGGAGTTTTCCCTTGAGGTCTCATTTCCAGCAACAATAGAGAGAAGGAAATTCTGAATGTAGTGGAGTGTTTGGTTTCGCTCACGGGGGACCATGTTTAAAAAATAATAATTACCTTGCTTCTGCTACTAAGTAATTTCCTTGTATTGCCAAAAGTACTGTGTTTTAACTTAGCCTGGTCAAAGTGGTCATCTGGTTTATCTTAATGTTAAAAATGAATAAAGGTAATTCTTAGGAAAGACTTAGACAGAAGCTTACTTCTTACCCATGCATTCTAAAGTCAAAGGAAACATATACCCTTCTAGAACTATCTGGTCTTTTCTAGAATGTCATGGCCCTATCCTCAAGAGGTAAAATGTTTAGTAGTATAAAATTCTACAGCTAAGTATCTGGATATTATCTTGTTAATCTCTCTCATTTCATCTCATTTTTGAGGCCCCAAAATATTAAATGGTGTGGTTAGGATATGAACCTAAGTTTCTGAGCACAATCAGGGCTCCTTAAACTACAAATTAAAAGTGGACTCATTTTTAAAATCTTTGTGATGTGGAATATTGTAGACCTTGGAACAGAACTGTGATTTGCCTGTGACTTGTGTGTGTGTGTGTGTGTGTGTGTGTGTGTGTGTGTATGTTAGAACAAAGAACGGATAAAGAGAAGAACAGTAGGAATATGAGACTTCTTAAATATGCTTTATTTGGCATTTTTGACCTTAATATAAGTTTCAGATTATAACAACTCAATAATAAGGTAATAATGAAAATGATAAATTACTTTACTTTTTATGTTTATAAACATTTGTAAACACTCAACAATAAATTCAGTGGTTTTTAGTCATTTTAAGCAAGGGCTATTTAAAAATATTTTCCTCAAAACCTTCAATTTTGCAGATTCTATTAAATCAACTGTATTTATTAAGTAATAATATGGTTTTTGTTTTTATTAATTAGAAATCTAGCTCCCCGGGGAAGCTTCTGAGTAGTATGTAGAACTACTGCTCATAACCTAAGCTGTAATCAGTTCAGATGAAAGGAAAGGCACCTGGCATTTTATCATGGGTAAAGACAGCATTTCCGGAAATGCAAAAGACAGTGCTGACTTTTTATTTCTTGATTTGGAGGATCCCAGCTTGGGAACAGCCAGTGTCACTGGTGGCCATCTGTATTTCCAAAGCTGCATCAAGTTAGTAGATCTGAGTAATTTTTAGAGTCTGAAAGTCAGGTACTAAAATGGGCATTTGAAGTTGTGTTTTATCATCTCTAGTGTACTGAGCACTGGTAACTGAAACAGCCAAATGAATCAGAGAAAATTCTTGCCGGAGGGAACTATAATCCGGAATAACTGAGCTGCTGTACGTATGTGTGAGGGCATTGTCACAGAGAAGCAGCAGCCTTGGAAGCTTAGATCTATTCCATATTGTCAACTTTAAAAAATTTTTCTGTTGCTCCGAGTCAGGTTTTGGATATAAGTAATTTATTTTCCAAGAAAAAGTAAGATTGGAAGTGAGGAAAGAACATGTATAGAGAAGAAACCCATTTGGAAAACAGTGTTATCATATGACATTTCATCCATAAGTGCCTTTGTTTAGGTGGCTGGCTAGCTGAGAAGTGCTGGAAATCAAATTTGACAGTGTTCTTTCTCTTGGATCCCTAGATTCTTGAAGTGAAAAGTCCAATAAAGCAAAGCAAATCAGATAAGCAAATAAAGAATGGTGAATGTGACAAGGTAGGTTTCCAGTCCTTTACTCTGATACTGCAGCGCTGACATGTCCTCTGTTTCTTTGTGATTCTCTTGATCATCCTGGCTGGTTCTCCTTTCATTGTCTTCATCAGAAGTGCCCGAGAGTAGTTTATGTTCCAAGTCTTCCTTATCTCTCCAGTGTTAAGGTTGGCCTTATGCTATCATTTGCCCTGGTGCCTGCATTGCCCAGGGATTTCAGGCACATTAAATTGGGAGGTAAGAGACTTGTGGTAGAGTTAGAGGGTAAAGAAATGTCAGATGTAAGTGAGCAGGGCATCTGACACTAGTGCACTGTGCCTTCCCCCAGTGGGCATCATTCACCTGAAATCGGACGGCAAGACCTGTTGGGGGTTAGTCTCCTGGTGTGGGCAGTATCCCGACTGCTTTGCAGGGTCAGGGCAGGCCTGGCTATTGCTTCACAGACCTCTCATTCGCCTTCATTGCAAACAGCGGTAGGAATACCCATGCAGCTATGCTAACAAAGACTCATGGGTCTGAGCATACGGAAGAAGAGGTCGCCTATGCCTTTTCAGGGGAGCTCTTAACAAGCCACATGCTAATTTGGATAATAATCTCTATTTCTTGCAAGACATTCTTCTGTTCTTTCACTTACTGTTCACTAGCAATGTTAGATATGTTCGATAACAGGGAAGGCTTTTTTATTTTTATTTTAAGAATTTGCCCTGAAATGAATGGTAATGTGCATGGGTACTTCCATGTTCAGACTTAGACTTTCTCTTAGTTAAAAAGATTCTAAGACAGATGAATTTTAAAAAATCAAAGTAGAGTTCAATACCTCACAATTTATCATTGAGCTCCCCTTCTCTCTAGAGGCGTTGTTGGGAGTACTGAGGCTCACTTGAATCTTGTTGAGAGAAAATAAGTGCAAGAATTGCTCCTTTTAAAAAAGCTGGCTTGATAAAGGTAATGGTTGGCCAAGACAGACTTGATCTTCAAAGTCCTTGGGCGTGGAGTCCACACAGCCTGGTTGCAGTAGAACGAGGGATCTCCGGTTGCTGCTTATATGTTCTTATTTGTTTAGTCCTGTATTTTTGAACTGCTTCCTAACATGCTTGTTCTTTGGGGATGCTCTTCTCTTTCAGGCGTACCTAGATGAACTGGTAGAGCTTCACAGAAGGTTAATGACCTTGAGGGAAAGACACATTCTGCAGCAGGTGAGAAATGCTTTTTAGCTCAGCCCTTTCCAAAAGCCTGAAGGCCTAGTCTGTTCTGGGGCAGTGTGGTAGCACCAGGAGACCGCACCAGCCCCACACTGCCAGAACCCAGCCAATGCCACCTGCAGAAGTACAGTTGACCCTAGAGCAACATGGGCTTCAATTGCACTGCTTTACTTATATGCAGATAGTTTTCAACGAATATACAGTCGGCCCTTCATACCAACCAGCTGTGGATCAAAAACAGTATTTTCAACCTGCAGTTGGGAATCTGTATATGCAGAAGGTCTACAGTATGCACTATTCTGCACCATTTTATATAAGGAACTTGAGCATCTGAGGGTTTGGCTATCCACATGGAGTCCTGGAACCAAAATCCTGCAGATACTGATGGACTGTAGTTAAGTTTTGGGGGAGTCAAAAGTTACATGTGGATATTCAACTGTGCGGGGGGCGGGGGGGATGGCACCCCTAACCTCTGTGCTATTCAAGGGTCAACTGTATTTTGGGAGCATGCTCACTTCCAGGGCTACCTGGAAGTATGCTTTGGAGCTTTGTGGTGATTATCTCCCTTCCCTGGTGCCATGGGCAGTGAAGACCAGGCACTTGTAGAGGTGATGGTGCTGGAATAGACTGATCCCTCAGCAGCTGATGCTGGGATGTGGGCTGAGGGAGGGGACAGTAGAAATGCAGATACCTTTGGGGCCAGGCTTCTGGTTTCATGGGAAAACAGTGATAAGAATTTCAGTCAAGTGTTATAAACATTTGTGATTCAATTTGGTAACCTTTTTGCCAATTACATTCTAAGGAAAATAAATATTTCCCTCATTTCTCTTATCTTGTACAACATACATTCTATTATTATGAACTCAACTGTGGAATACTTGTAGAATGGGAAACTTGTATTAGTACAAGTTTGATATTTTGATATTTTGAGAAGAGGGGCGGTTTTTAGCTTTCATACAGTTATGTGCATCCATTGCATTAACAGTGGCTATTGATAAAATATTTTTTCTTTAACACCCAAAGGGAAGGTTGTATTCTAAGTTCCAGCATAGGTTTGTAGATCAGTTCACTGTTAATATTTTTTTACTACTTTCAAATGACTTGAAGTTCATACTTAATCTACCCCAGCTGTGTGTGTGCACCCGTGTGGTTTTTTAACATTTAATGGCTGATGGTAACATTTATATTCTGTGTACATTTTTGCTTAAATCTATAAATACACACTCTCAGGCTTGCCAAGTTTCCTGGTTGGTCTGATAAGCTTTTTAACCGTTCTAGAGTTTCAGATTTGAACAAAAGACTATAGACCTATGATTCTTAATTAGGTCTAAGTTGCAATTCCATTTAAGTTAGTATGGGTAAGGGAGCAGGATTTGAGTAGCTTACCCTGAGACTTTGTGAATATTTTTCTTCTACTTTCTTCTGTAGAACTCAAAATTGTTCAGCCTTCCATTTACCAATTATTTGGGGCTAATTGACTGAATGGTGATGGTAACTTTATTAGCTGACCTCCCCCTCCCTTCCCCTCCCAAAGGCCAGCTCTGAACCACTGTGGAGCAATTGTCCAATAAAGCTATTAATGTACAAGCTGGGCCCAAATCGTGAGTCTGGCAGGAGGGGGGGGGGGCAGATGTTTGGACAGGGTTGAGACACCTTTACAAAGGAAGCCCAACCAGCAAGTGGAGGATACTAGGCCATTAGGCACAGTCTTACCTTGGGATGTCATTGGCATTCCCAATTTCACATTGTCCTTTATTTTGACCTTTGAATGAGTTCTGAGGGAAGATGGCTTAACTTGAGACTTCCATCGAAGTGGATTATTTTAGTGTTCTAGAGGGAGAGAGTGATCTTTATGAATTTTTAACCTGGCATAAAGGCACTCAAGGGCGCACAGCGTTTCACCCTAATTGCATTCCCAGGCTGCTTGAAAGCTCTTCATCTTTGGCCTTTTGCCTTGTAATGCAGCTGAGGCTTGTGATTATGATACCATGATGCATGTCCTGTCACGGTTTACTGCTTAATTAATTCTTATTATAAAACCTAGCAGTATGGACAACCAGTGCTACTCTGCACCTTGAGAGCTGTTCTGTCATGGAATGCATTCCACAGTCTACGTATCCTCTGCCATGCGGACCTGACATCTGAGACAGACTTTCTAGTAGTCCAGGATCACATCCTAGGTCTTTTCCTATTAAATGCATTGAATCCTCTCTGACTCTTTTTTTTTTTTTTTGGCTCACAGGAGGTGATTAGTATCTTTGTAATCTACGGGCACACAGCACTGGTGCCCAACAGCTAGTTTAACGAACACAAAGCAGTACATCAAGAGCCTGTTTTCTTAAACCACTTTTCCATAAGGTAGAAATACAGTACAGTGGATACAGTCAAACCTGGAGATGTCAGTTACAGGGCTGATTAATAATTTGATTCTTCTTTAAGCCACGTGTTCTGCATTTATTTGGAAAGGGAGATGGAACACTGCTAAACTCAGCAATTCATCTGAGTCTGGATTTGCATCCTACAGAGGAGGAAAAAAGTCAAGGTTTCCTTCAAAGATAGTTTAGTAATTTAGACAACAGCTGTTACACTTTTCGAACTATCTTCCAGGACATGGGGAGTGAGTGGGGTATCAAGTATTCCTTCTAACAACATGGAGACCCCTCCTTGAGGAATGCTCTGCTGAAAATGATTTTTCTGCATCCTGGGAACTCGCCTGTCATGTTTTAGAATCCCCTATAGGTGGAGGGCTGACAGTCTGCCTCTTAACCCAAGGTAGGGCACACGCCACATGGCGAGACAGTGTTCCCCAGTCCATGTCCACAGTCGTTCTGTGGCAGGGGTGTCAAATTCATTTTCACCAGGGGCCACATCAGCCTCATGGTTGCCTTCAAAGGTCTGAGTGTAATTTTAGGACTGTATAAATGTAACTACTCCTTAACAGTTAAGCGAGAGGTCGGCACTGCCGCCAGGTGGAAACAAGGTGCGGGGCCGGATAAAAGAAGGTTGGAGGGCCAGATTCGGCCTGCAGGCCTTGTGTTTGCCACCTGCGTTCCACGGGAAGACCTAACCTATCCCCGCCCCGACTCCACGCCCTGACTCCACTCCGAGCAGATGCAGGTGAAACAGCTTGTCTACTGGTTCCCACTCAGTCAACAGGCTGCTGCAGGTATAAAGAACCCTGATTTTAAAAATATATAATCAGACTAAAAATAATGCTTCTATCTCTTTATAATTAAAAACCAGGATTAGGGGAAGAAATCACCGATTCAACAAGTGGATCTTCCTTCTTTAAAAAAAAAAAAAAAAAAAAAGCCTGCGTGGTGGCCCCTGAAGGGCTGACATGGCAGGAAACAGTCCATCACGCGCACTTTCACAGCCACCAGCGTCCGAAGAACGGGTTAAGCAGTGTGCGTGCTCTTCCACTTCCCACATGGACCCTGTGTCCTCCCCTGCTTTTCTTGCCTGCAGTCACCCTCTCTTTTAGTATGATCTTGGAGAGGCATTTATTATTGCTGTATAATGCAGGGTACTGACACCAAGGTAGGGCCAGGCTGCATCAGCAGACCAGGGTGTGCTGACAGAAAGGCAGAGTGGTGTCCTTCAGGGACTGGCATGGTGTTTTCAGGCTTTGTGGCTTGTGTCACGGGAGTGAAAGCATGTTAACGCTGTGTTTCTGATGTCCTGTCAGAATTCCAGGAAAGGAGCCCACGTTTATTTTTCTTTATGACGTCTACCTAATGGAGGCATGGGTACATGCTCCAATAACTCAAATTATTAATGCCGTTTCCTTTGGCAAATAGTCCCGAATACCCCAACTGCTGCCACTACTTCTGCTTTTAGGCTGTCTCTGCATCTGCCTTGATGTGCTCTTATAGGCAACCATAAAAACACGGGGCTTATTTGGTGAGATTGATCAGTTCCCCTTTATATCTTTGTGTGTTTGTGGCTGCAGGCGGGGTGGGATGCGCTGGTTGTGGAGGAAGTAGGAGGACTGTGATTGAAGCCCTGGAAACCTACAAGATATTACAATGCATGTGAGATGACTAAGCTGAATTTCCTAGTGGGCAAATGTGTTTATTTGCTTTAAAATCAAGTGGCTTTTTCAAAAAGGTATTTTTCTCTGTTTTCTACTTACGAAGTAATTACTGAGCAGCTATATCGAGTCACAGAAAACTATTTACTTAAAAGGGTAAGGTACCTGTCATTTTCTAGGGAAAATGTGGGGCCGTACTTCCTTAACCCCACACTGTGGTTTTAGTTTGTCATTTCAACTAATTTCCTTCAACTACTGTTCTCCCTGCTTTCTTCCCTTCCCCCTGCAAACTTTTCTTATAATTATTTTTTAAAAAAATCCAATTAGGTCTTTTCTGACTTTTAGCTTCTGGCATTTCCCTTGCCTCATCTGTTTGAGTGCTAATGGAATTGCTGACAGTCAATGAGGGGAGCAGGAAAGAGCCCAGGGTCTGGTCACCCCTGTGCCGTGGAGTTACTGCCCGGATGATGAAGGATAACTTTACACTTACATGGTAGTTACAGTCACGTTGCCCTGGTCTGTGTAGCAGTGCAGTTTATAAAGGAGCTTCGTTTACCATATCTATATCTTATTGGAGCCTCTGCACAACCCTGCAGGATGGTAGAACTGTTGGCATTTTCCTCATTTGGTCGGTGAGGAAACTGGGGCTCAGAGGTTATAATGTTCTGTCCAGTGTCATTCAATGCCATTAAAGTAGTGAGCAGATTCAGAACGTGATAAGCCAAATCCAGGATTCTATTTTGAATGCTTTGTCCTTTACCTGCCTGCTAGTTGGGGAGATGAATCACACTCTAGAACAATCATCATTTGTTTCCATTGTATCAATTAAAAGGCTGTTTCTATCCAGAAAGAACTCTGAAGAGGCTGTTTGTGTCTCTCCTGAAGTGTACACATTTTCACTAGTTCTATAATATTTCTAAACAATGGGGCAAAAAAGAATGTACTCTGAAAGGTACTCTTAAATCAATCGATGTGAAATATATAGTGAGTATGATTGCCTTGAAAGGTTTGTGTGTGTGGACATAGCTCGGTGTATGTCTCTGTACGTACGTAGATGTGTGTGTGACTTACCCAAAGCTCCATAACTGTTAACTTATTTAAAGAATGAGGGTCCATTTTAGATCTTTCAGTGTTAATAATAAGATCCTCCTGCTTGATAAATTCTTTTTTTTTTTATTTTATTTATTTATCTTTAGAGGGGAAGGGAAGGAGAGAACAAGAGAAGTATCAATGTGTGGTTGCCTCGTGCGTCCCCTTCCGGAACTGGCCCACAACCCAGGCATGTGCCCTGACTGGGAATCGAACCTCGATCCTTTGGTTCGCAGGCCTGTGTTCAATCCACTGAGCTACACCAGCCAGGGCCTGCTTGATAAATTTTTATATGAATGCTGTAGTTTAACCACAGTTGGGAATACCCCTTTTAGTAATCTCTTGGTGCATGTAATAGAACCTTAGGTCCAGTGCTTTAGGCAAGGAAGGCTCCCTCTCCACTTACCCCCCGTAACAACAGACCTGGAGGTAAGTAATTTGTAGTCAATGTGGTGGCTTAAAAGATGCCACTGAGGATGCAGACTTGTGGCCTTCCTGCTTGGCCATCTTTCACATCGTGCATTCATCCCTGTGACAGCCATTGCACTTCTGGGATTGCATCTTCATTTCAGACAGGAAGAGGGGCACGGGGCATAGGCACATGCCCATTGTCCACACCTTCACTAAAATTTTCCCGAAAGCCCAGTGATTTGTGAAAAATACATTGTAAATAGAGGTATCTACTAAGTGCTGCACATGGGTGTGGAGGGGCAGGTACCATAGCCTGGTGTGTTGCTGCTCCCAGAAAATCAAGCTTCTGTTAGTAAAGAAGAAGGGACAAATGGGTATCAGGTAGGCAGTCGACTGTGTGTGTCATGGTTTTGCAATGGGAGTAACTTGTTTCATTATTAAATCAATAGTTTTATCTAAAAAAAATAGACTCAAAGATTGAATAAGGTGATGATAGCTAAGTCTGGAGTTGTTCGACCATTGGATGTTCAATGTGTCCTATGCTTCTGTGGAAGTCAAATGTGTCAGGAAAGGGGATGACATTTTATGTTGAGAGCTACTAAACCGTATGGAGTCATTCACAAATTACTTTTTTTAAAGAAAATTAATTTTAAGAAGAGGATATCAAAAGTTTTTGCTGTTCTCGACCTGAAATTAGGCAATCTAAAATGTCATTAAATGAATAGGCTAATTAATTAAAAGTATTTTTTCTCTTTTTTAAGATTATTGAACCAAAGAGAATCAAAGTTAAGTGATAGAAAGGGAGTAACAGAGATACTAAAAATAAGTGGAAGAATTTGCCAGTCATTTTCTCTGTGTATTTTATATTTCATCTTGGAGCTGATTTTCCTCCCCCCTGCGATAACCACCCCCCCCCCCCGCACACACACACCAAGCTTACTGCAATTAACCCTCTCTATCCCCTTTCACCCACAACAAGCATATCTAAATCCCACACTAACCAGGCACAGCATCCATTTCTGATCAAAATTATTAGTAAAATAGGAACAAAAAGACACATAACATGGTAAAAGATTCTCTCAAGCCAATAACCAACATTCTTCATGTTGAAATCTTAGATGCGTCCTCCTGAAAGCCAGGGCAAGACAGCAGTGCCTCTGTCACCACTTCTGTGTATCCTGTTTCCAAAAGTTGGAGATGCAATAAGAATTGAGGTGTAACTGTGACAAATGAGGAGACAAAAGCATCCTTCCTTTCTCTGGTTAATAACTTATCACCCCCAAATATACCAGGGAATCAACTGAACATGACTATAAGTAATAAATATAGATTTTTATTCATTTTTTGAGGTATAAAAAAGTGTAAAGCTATGAGAATTTTAACAAAGTGAATGCATCTCTTATATCCCAGCAACAACACAGCTCCCACACCCTGAGAAGGCTCCCTGAAACCCTGCTTCCAGTCACTCACTACCCATGATCTTCAGGGGGGTGGAAATTACACATGGTTTCCATTTTTTTTCTTTGTGGGTTCTTGCACTTTTTAAAAGTTCAACAATAATGTAATCAGGAAGAAAAAGGTTCATCACTGTATACATGTGGATGCACGTGTGTGTGTGTGTGTATACTTTTTTTTTTAAAGTAAGATGTTTTGTTAATTCCAGACCGGAATTTCCATACATCTAGTAGGTATAGTTACTCTCCATTGAGTCAATAACTAAGAGTTAAAGCGGTCTTGAAATCATATCTCTCCCTCACAATCCACTCTCGTCCCCGCCTCTACAGTAAAATAGTTTGTTGATAACTGGAAAGCATGAAGCAGTTTAAAGGCTATGAATGATGAGAACAGGTAACCTGCTCTCATTCAGAATTTTAAAGGGTTAATATTCCTTTGGCTTATGAATTGGCTAAGAGACACGTTGGTGCCCTTAATAGTATAGGAACTTCTTACTGTATATGTCAGATATTCCATATTTGATCCCTTCCTCTTTGGTTTTTAATGCTCATTTATTATTGTCCAAACTTTCTCTTCTTTATTCTTCTAGATTGTGAACCTTATAGAAGAAACTGGACACTTTCATATCACAAACACAACATTTGATTTTGACCTTTGCTCACTGGACAAAACCACAGTCCGTAAACTACAGAGTTACCTGGAAACATCTGGAACATCCTGAGGATACAACAACTGGATGCATCAAAAACAATTGGGTTTTGTTTTTTTTTTTGGTTGTGATTTTTTTGTTGTTGTTGTTTATAAGAAAACACTCAGAATGATGCAACCAAAAGGGAAAAAATAAAAATCAAGCAACCTTCAGCTTTATTTTTCTTTGAAGCCAGTCATCATCTCTTGATAAAGGAGAGGTTAAGCAAACCAGCCTCAGCGGACCACTCTTCTCTCCAAGGAAATCCCCGGGAAGAGTTTGCCTGGATAGCCTTGAAAACAAACAAATCAAACACAACACAAGAAAACCTAAAGAATGTGTATGGTATCATGTATCTCTCTCTGTGGTGGTTCAGTCCACAGGACAAATGCATATTCAACACACTGCCTTATTACATAACTGATCTATTTATTATCGCTACAGATATCCGAAAGTCGTTGAGGGAATGACACCACAAGACATTATAAGTACTTGGTCCCGTGGATGCTCTTTCAATGCAGCGCCCTTGCCATCCCAAGCCCAGTGACCTTACTTGTATACCGTGCCACTCTCCACCAACTTTTTCCAACTCCTCTAACTCGTTGCAGTCTGTTTTTCCAGTTCTAGGACACAAACGATCAACTGGGGGGACCAGATAACCACCCTGATTTTCTTCTTTGTGGTCTTTCTCCTGAAAGTTGGGGCCCAGTCCTTGGCTGTATCCATATAATGATCTTGGACCATGGTAGAAAAAGCACCAAATAGGATCATGACTTGCTGTCTAGCCTTAGTCAACAAACCTGTAGGACTTTTAAACAACAGTGTGTGTGTAAACGTCCTGCGTCCGGCATTGCTGAGCTGTCGCCAGCACTCTGGGGTCTGTGTCACTGTTACAATATTAGATGAATATGGAAGTAAAGGCATTCCAGAGGATCATCATTTTTAAAAAAAGGAATTCTGGTTCTGTTTTCTAAAGAAATGTTGTAGAAATTCGTAATTTGGATCTATTTATTAGTAAGAGCTTCAGCTTTCTTCAGCTGCCAGTGTGTCATTCATCTTAACCATGAAACCTGGGATAAGAGATTTTTGTTTGTTCACCTATGATCCCCTTAGACTCTTTTTATATTTGGAAAATTTAAATCTTTCTTTGGGGGAAATTCTTGGTTATTCTGCCGTAACAGATTATGTATTAACTTGTAGATTCAGTGGTTTGATACCTGTTTAGTCACTTGCTTATGTTTCCAGAAGGATTTCTTGTATTGGTGAAAATAAAGGAGGTTGGGGAGGGCGGGTATTTTTGTTCTCGATGTACCCTGTTTTGAAACTAGAAACCTTTCCTGTGGCATGCAAAAGAAAGCAAATTATTTTTAAAGAAAAAAACAAAAAACAAAACCAAAGTACTTTTGGTGTCATTATTCCATCCCCTCCATAAATGGAGAAATGCAAAGTGAGAACAGCTCATCTTTCAAGTGTTTGCTAGGAACTCAACTAAAAAGAAAAGAAATGAAGAAATACTTCTGGATCCAAAGGTTAGTTCACTGGATCAGCCTTAAGAAAGTCTCTATCTGTGCTAATAGACCAGTGTCTCCCTTGTTTATTTCCGTGCCAGATGCTGTCTTTTCATCCAGAAATTAACTAGTGTCTGTACAGAAAACAGTCTTTCCAGACCCATTCTTTTGGGCAGTAATGTAAATGAAGATTGATAATGGAGTTATTTCTGCATTTTAAAAGGGGGGATTTTTTTTTTACCTTTGTTTCTTTCTATCCAAAGACACTATTTTTTTCCTTTAGAAAATAATACAACCATGCTTCTTGTAAATTACTTCTCTGAAGCATCCTCCCTGAGGACAAGTGTACGTTTTCAATCATGTTACGATTTTTGATGATTGGCACACACCATCCTTGAAGCATTTGTCATCTGTTCCACTTCTCGATGATTAATTAGAGAAACTTCCCTGAGTCGTTTTAGGTGACTGATGAATTGTGTGATTTTAGTTGTGCTTTGTTTTGTTTTGAACTTTACAGGTAAAAGGGGAGGACAATGCTTGAATGGAATTATTTGCAAAATTTAAAACTCTTTAAAATTTCTAACTGCTAATTCACATATCCTAATGAAGCTAGAAATGTATGTTGTGTATCTGAAATATCTGTGTAGTTTAACTAGGAATGTGTGTATGTAGTTTGGGCCATTATTTTTGTAACTAAATTGTGTGGCAAAAACTGTGATTTGGCAATGTAAAGATTTTTGTTGTTGTTGTTCCTTAGGTTACTAAGCAAGTAACTAGGTAACACAAGTGATCAAACAAAATGGTTAAGAACAAGAGACATTATTACAGAGATAAAATTTAGATGCATAGTTCAGGTGATAAAGCAAATACTTCAGAATATTGTCAATATAAGTTTGCAATTGATAACAAAATCTGGGGAAAACTAACCATCTACTACTTGTGGATGAGCAAAGGGAGTTTTCCACAAAATTCTGGTAGAGTAAGAGTCACATTGTTAAGTTTTTAGAAGTTACACCCTTGCTTTCATCTAAGTTATAAATGCAGAAATAATAAATCCCCTTTCAATTAATTTCAAAAAGTTATTCTTGTCTTAAAGCAACCCACTCAGTTCTGCCACATTTATGTACACTCACCTTTGAAACCTGTTAAAAAATGTTTTGGGCACATGTGTGTCCTAATAGTGGCTTTGGTTTTTTAAGCACAAAAAATAAAAGTAAAAATGGCAGGGTTTAATTTCTTTGGTGTATATACATATAAATAGATGTTTCAAATAAAATTAATTGGGTGAGTGTGAATATAGTTTGAGTCAGCCAGAATATGATAAAGTTTCTTTAAAAATTTTCCCCAGTAATCTGAGGAGAAAAGTGTATGTACAGAACTTTCCCCCTAATAAATTAGCGTCTGCCTCTGGTTTTGCCGCAGAATATGTATGAGAGCAGGTGCTTCTGTCTCAGCATGTGGCAGTCATGTCAGCAACACCGTTTGCAGTTGTTTTGTTTCTTTACCATAATCCATCTCTGTGTAGACAAGTAGGCACGTCTATATATGCTTGTATATTGTGTCAGCGTAGGGAAGAACATGAAAACGTTAGACTAGTGGGGGAAAAATCATAGGAGAGTGTCCTACACATTTTCAAATTGCTAAGCAAATTTCTCTAATCTGAATAATTATGCACCTTTTTGTGGACAGAGCCAATACATTTGGCTTTCTTCCACCAAAAAAAAAGTTTCTACAGCTGATTTCTACAGACTCAGCTCATCTTTATAAAAGACTGATCAGGCCTGCATAACATTCCAAGCCCTGTGCATGATAATGACTTAACATATGTGTTTAAGAGAAGAGACTTTTTCTTAAATGTTTTAACTCTGCCTAGGTAATGGAGTTGGATATTCAGTGTTGGAAATGGTCAGTGTTTGTGTTTGGTGGCTGGTGTTCATTTTTCTCACTGTGGATGTGATCAGTTCTGGAGTAGTTTGCTGTATGTTCATTACTTTCCACCTTTAGCATTGTGTGTATACTGCATTCACACACAGAGACATGCACGCGTATTATAAACTTGCTTTGGACTGTCGCTCTAAAACTAAGACTGTGATGCCAAGTCTACTACAACTGCAATGAATGTAGAGGAATCAGTCCCCATGGTTTAGTCTTGGGCTGGAAGTCTACATCTTTGACCTCTTGTTTTATATGATGCTTTTTGTCATGTAGGCATTGCCATCCCTGAATATTCCTTGTAAAGATGCATCGAAGAAGTCAATTTAAAAGGAAGACAAAGCCACCGCTGTCTGTAAACTGTAAATATGTATTTTGGCACTTATACTCCACTATTCTGAAAATAGAGTTTTGATGGAAATGCTGACAGATCCTGAAAGGTGGCCAGAGCTACCATGCAGTGCAAAAATAAATTAAGTAAAAATGTATTCTTGAGATTAATAATGCAAGACCAATACATTTTATAAATCTGTCAGTATCTTTTTAAATGGAGTGTGTATGTGTAGTTTTGTTGAAAGATACACTGTGTATGTGTGTGTAGATGCTATTATGTGAACAACAAGGCATTCGTAAGATGTATTTCCCATCTCTAAAACCCATGTTAAAATGTAAGTACAGATTGACAGAAATAGCTGTTTTTCTTAAATTCATATCTATTGTGGCTCCATGTTTTTTACAATGTATAGTCTTACTGATTTGTTAAGAGTCATTTGACCAAAGCTTGGTTTTGCTTTGCATACAGAAAAATGAGCCCCTACCCTTTCTCAAGAAGAGATGCTGGTCCTAAGGAGAGATGAGACCAATAATGTCTGAGTACCATTTTCTGTGCCCTTAAACCAGTACATTTTTTTAAGCTCTATAGCATTGGGCAAAAAATGGTGACACATGTTTTTGGAATAAATCAGGTTACTTGTGCATGATATTTTTTTCATTTCCCCCTATTTCTCTGGAAGGTTTTGTTCATAAACTAAGCAACACACTATCACCGGACAGAATCAGTCTTCTGACAGAGGCCCTTTAGCAGCAAGAGATGCTACATTAATTAGACAGGAAGGAGAAAAATTACTTCAACAAAGAAAACAGAATGCTTTTAGTTTGGCAAATAACCAGGGAATTGGATGGAAGGCTCTTTTTAATAGTGAAGAGATACCAAATTTGAGGAACCAGCAGTGTCTGCACACTGACAAGCCATCGAGAAGATAATGGCGGACGGCCTGGCATCTTATCTCCCAGAATGTGACTGTAGGTGTGGAAGCATCGGTCCCAGATGGGCTGGGCTGACAGTTAAGCTTTCTAATGACCAGGCTGGAATTGGACTAATCTCTTCTCTTGCTTCAGCATAGATATTCATTTGTTTATTTTAAAATAATGGCCTTGCATTTTTCTCCAGCCTGGAGAAAGTGCAGGTGGGCATCTTGGGCCTCCTGAAGACTCGGGGTGTCGTCACCAAGTGGTCTCACACAAGAAGTGCGTTGAGCTACAGTTTTCCCAAGACATTTGTTCCACCGTCTCTCAGAATTGTGTTCCCTCTTGGATATGCAAAGAGTCCTGGCAGGAGATGGCAGCTTCACTGAGGCCTGATACCCAGACCTCCCTGCTTGGTAACTCAGGAGCATAGTATCCAAAACTAATGGTCTTGTTTGTTCTGATTAGCAGAGCAACTAAGCATATTTTACTGGTTTCCTTGCCCAGGATACCACCCAAATAGGAAACCCTTCAATGCTCTGCTTTCTCTGCTGGGGGACAGTATCCACACCTTCCTGCTTATATGGTCCCTTCTTTAAAGTCAATTCCTGTCTTTTCCAGAGGCTGTTAACTTGCCCTGGGCTGTCAGGTATAGCCTCTTGGTCTTAATTCCCTCTTAATTAAAGAGTGGCCTGTATCATTCCTGAGGGCTAAGAAGAGAAATACATGGCACAAACTAAAAAACAGTAATTGTAACTGGGCTCAATAGCTATTAAATAACAATAAAAATACCCTACATTTGAATGGAAAGGCTCCTTGAGGCCACTTTTGTACTATCTCAGGGCACTACCGTGCAACCGCACAGAATAGGTGGTCACAGGAGTGGGGAGATAGGCAGTGAGTAAAGGCAAAGCTATTTGCTCATTTTCCCCTCGTAATCGTGTCTTCCACCACATGCAGTCCCCACCACAGAGTTCTGAAGTTTCAAAAGAGTAGAAAGGGATAAATCCAGGCCATTAAAAGAAAATAATCAAAGCTATTGAAAAGATAAAACAAATGAGTCGCACTAAAAAGGCCGTCTGTGCAAGTAATAAGGTTGAAATACTGATACTGATTTCCTAGCCGAGCAGCATTCCTCACACATGTGGTTTGTGTATCCGCATCTGGGTGGGTGGTCTGGTGAGAAGTGCTAAATGCAGCAAGATGGCTTAGTCTTTGAGCAGCGGAGGGAAGCTTTGGGACAGGCTCAGCTGTGGCATCTAAGGCCCCTGCAACATAAAGAGGCTTTCCTTTTGCTTTGTTCCAGGAGGGAAAGTTTTAACTTGGCTTATTCATTTAAATATGAGTCTCTATTCTGCATAGAATCGATCCAAAGGGTAGGAGTTTTTTTTGTGTGTGTGTGCATGTGTTTTTTTTTTTTTTTTCTAAAGCATCTCCTTGTCCCTCATCCCAGCCCTGGGGGGTGGGATGCGTGGCGTAGAATGTACTAACTCTCCATTTGTTCCAATTTATTCCCTGGGTGCTGGGCAACTATAAACATCTCTTTGAAAGTGATGCAATTTTCAATAACACCTTAGTCTAGACACAACAGGGAAGAGCATTAAAGACAAATTATGAATATAGTCTGCAAACAGAAGCCAATAGAAGTTGGACTCTCCCAAAGGCACATTTATACTAACAAGAATGCTGAATGAAGTGCAGTCAGTTCGCGGAGCAGAGATTTGTTAAGGGAATGTTTACTGCTCAGAAAACATGGTGCCTATCGATGGCTTTTGACAGATGTGAATTGTTGCCAACTCCTGTCTGAAAGCGGGTTGCTGCTGCCCAAGTGTTTCTCAGAATTGGTGGATACCGTCGGTTTTATTTTGGCTGTCAGTTGCGGGGGGATAGATCATTGTCCAAACTTTCCTTACCTATTTACAGATTTCTGGCCTGTCTTCCCCACTAGAATGTAAGCCCCACGAGGACAAGGACTGCCGTGTTCACTGCTGACTCTCCAGGACGAGAACAACCCCAGGATGCTCTGGGTGCCCGTGTTTGAACAAAAGTGTGGGAGCATTTTGTGGAACACTGATCTCTCTTGGTGTTTCATTAAAAAAATGATTTTGTGTTTAAATAACTGGAAAAACTGCTTAGTATGTGACCCTCTTGGAAATTCATGACATGTTACAATATTAAATTTCTGAGAAGCCATGTGTTCTAATAACAACAACCAAGCTTGTTTATGGAACACAGTATTTCCCAAATTGTGTGTAGCACCACAGCAGTACACAGATGATAACAGATATTTTGCCTTTAAGTTCCTTGACCAGAATAGTTTGTCTAGTAGATTTTGTTCTTCAAGTTTTACAGCGTAAGTTGGGGTGCTACAGGTTCAGAGCAGGACAACATAGCTATTAATAATGCCTGAAAGTAGTTTTCTAGGTTAGGTGATCATTTAACTTACTGTCCAAACTGGGATATTTTTCAGAATGAAATGGGACACCATGGTTAATAATAGTTTTCAAAGGAAAACACAAGTAAGCCCGGGCTGCCTTTGGCAAACCAGGACCGGAACACGTGTTGGGACATGTTGAACTGAAAACACAACCGCAAATTCTCTATCACTTAGGCATGTGTATGATGAACAGTGCTTGACTGGGCTCGTTAGGGTAACAGGAGAGCACCTCCCTCATGGTAGGGGCCAGCCCTCCGGATCAAGGGCGCAAAGGGCATTTTCAACGTTGCTGAAGATCCTTCATGGTTGAATTGTCCCTGGGCCACCCCTCACTTCCCCACCGCTGTGCCTGTGTTAGCCTATCATTTGAGTGAAATGCAAGGCCGGCATTGACAAGAAGCTCTTTCTACACTATATGCAAGGAGGACCCATTCCTTATGTTGGGTCCCTGGTCCCTGACTATGTTCCCAGAGCCTACAGCATGTTGAGTTCGGGTGGTTTTCCACATAGGATACCTGACATCTCTGCTGGAGCGGCTACCTCTTTATTGCCACCGGTGGAGTCATCCTGCCTGCTGCTGTTTCCGGGGGGCTGGCAACCTCCCCGCAATGTTGCTGGAGCTGCCCGTTCAGCAGGTCTCTCACTGTTGGAGCATGTTCTGGAGTACTGCCGTCCTCCACTCTGTCTCCAGGTCCTGCTACCTGATATCCTTTGATATTTTAGCAGCTCATTGGCACAAGTCTTGGTGCAAAACAAGCATTCAAAAAATGTTGAGTGAATGGCTGTAAATAAATCTCTTGGCTTGCAATTGGGTTGTTACATTGATGTCATTCTCTGCTGCCTCTTTCTCAAAAATGTCTCTTATTCTGCTATTAAAGGCAGTATGGTGTAGTGACTAAAATTGCAGACATTGGACTCGGAAAGGCTTGGTTTTGAATCCCAGCTCTGCCATTCCTAGCCCTGTACCCCGAAGCTTTCCTGACCCTTGGATTTCTTACCTGTGAGATGGGATCAGCAGTGTACCTCTGTCTCAAAGGTGTTGTGAAGAGTAGTTTATAGAGCACTTAGCACAGTGTACCTGCTCTGTGGTAAAATGCTCAATAAGTGGTAATAATTTTAATTTTTATTATGCTAGTGGAATCTAATGAGAGCTTTCTGTTCTCTTTGTTGGTGGAGAATTTTGCCAACACACAGGATTGTCCCAGTGTGGTCTCTCATTCAGCCTCAGTTGTCAGCCTATTGTGATGTGCCCGGTAACAGTCACAGCGGTGGTCACCGGCTGTGCTCCAGGCACGTTCTTCAGGGAAGCCATCGGCTGGCTACGTAGCTGCTGCCTTTGAACTATTTTCAGCCCATGGAAAAGAAAGGGAGGCAAAAGTAAAACATCACAGATTTCAGGTCTCTTTCTGGCCTCAGAGCATAAAACAGAATTGAACACACTTGCACCTGATGAGCTTAGTTGCTGGAGTTGCTGGAGGTAATGTTGGTGAAGCTGAGGTCATAGGTTCAAGACTCCTGTGAGTTCACTGGCTTGTCCCCATGCATGGCTATAAACTTCCTAGTCCTACACAACCACTCAGTGACTGTTGTGGGTCATAGAGGGACAGAGGGAGAGTGTGTGCGCTCAGACATGACTGTATGACATCTGGATAAGAGGGTTGATTACATAGTGGGATCATCATTGTCCTCTTTACACAACTGTGTCTCACCACTTTGGTGAAGGATGTTTGGGTAGGAGACTGTCCTCTTGATATTGTTGACCATTTCACCTGAGTACACCCAGGTTGTGACCTCAGTTAGCCAGATGTTCTGCTCACCATTTAGACCTCAGGGCGAATCCATTTCCTTGTCACTTGCAGCTGCTAGTGGCCACAACATTCCTTGGCTCATGAGCCCTTCCCCCATCTTCAAAGTCAGCAGCGTAGCTTATCAAAACCTCTCTCTGACTCAGACCTTCTTCCTCCTCTTCCATCTTGCACAGACTCTTATAATTACCTTGAGACTACCCAGATATTCCATAATAATTTATCGATGTCAAGATCTGCAGTCATAATCATATCTGTCCCTTTGCCATGTAAGGTAATATATTCACAGTTTGGGGGGATTATGATGTGGACACCTGTGTTGGGGCCATGACTGTGCCTACCACAGATGGGGAGATGCCCATGTTCAGACCCCCACCCTTCTGGAAGTTCCAGTCCACTTAAAATCTGAGTAGAACTTTCTTGCCCCAGATTAAAAATTAAAGCAATCTTCCTATGAGTTCCAATTGTTAATGGTCTTATACTTACTGATGATGACTGTGATGGTGATTTTTTTCAGAAACTGGAGAAAAATTCTCAGCCACCTTAAAAGGCTATTTAAGGTTTAGCCGTGGTGATGGAAATCCAGTCAGTCACCAGATATTTATTGAGTGCCTACCATGTGCCAGCCACTGTCCCAAGGAGCTTGTGAAAATGTAGCAGCTGTGGCTACAGAGTTTCCTTTCCATCTTGATGGGATAGAGACTCTTCACTCCTGAGCAACAATGTCTTCATGTGGTTAGAACTTCTTTGAAGCGAGGTACTTAACTGGCAGACAGACTAAACAGCCTTTCTGGGCTCCCAGCCTTCTTATTCCCATTGCTGATGGCAAACTTTTTAATCTGATCTGAATCACAAGCTTTTTAAGGGATAGCTCTGAATAAACAGTTCGACTTAAAGGAATACTGACGGAACAAAGGAAGCAGCCCTGCAGCGCCAGCCACAGAGTCAGCGCGTAGTTGCTCCTTGCTGCTCTGGCTTGTCGAATAAAGATGCAGAGCCTGATGACCTCAGCTTCGTCGTACACCATCTAACTCCTCGGTTCCCGTGGGCTCCGCTGTGGTCTGTTTTCACCAGAATCACCTAGGGAGCTTTTACCACCTGCTGCTCTTCCAGAAATTCTCAGTCAATTCTACTGCACAGGGCCCGAGATACTGGCATTTTCAAGTGCTCCCCAGATTAGTCTAACGTGAAGCCAGGGTGAGAGTATTAAAAACTAAAGTCCTGTTCCCACTGCCAGAGATTTTGATGCAGTATGCCTAGGGCTGGGGTACAAGTCCTGATTGTTCAAGTTCCTCTGGGATTCTAATATGCAGTTAGGTTTGGGGGGCTTCTGTCCTAGCAACAATCTTTCAGCTGTCTGGGTTCCGTTTCCCAGGGGCCCCTGAGGCTAATCAGGGACTTGTTACCAACACAGATTCCTGGGGTCCATCTCTATCCCTGACTTCCGGACCCAGACTCTGAGGGCAGTGCCTAAATGGCTGCAGGTTTAACACGTGCTCCAAATGGTTCTTATCAGGGAATTGTAGGAAACACTGATGGCTAACCAGGATCCTAAGGCAAAGGACTTAAAGTTGGGCCTTTACTTACATCGATTGAGCAATCTAGCCCACAAACCCGCTCTTAGGCCAGGCATTTGGCCAATACTCCTGGGGCTGGCCTAGTGGTGTCTGAAGGACACGTGTAAGGAGGGTGGGCTAGGTGTCACACTAGTAGCATGGAATACTTCTGCCCTTGAGTGATTCTGCTTGGACTTTGTGTGTGCTGATGGTCACCTGGCAAGTGGCATGTAGCTTTGTTAGGTCATCTGACGGGTTAGCAATAAGAAAGGGGGAGGGCTGCTCTAAAGCACTGTGTGCAGGAAAGGTGCAAATCCATCTGAATGAAAATAAGCCAGAAGTACTTAAGAGCGCAACAGAATTTGCTCTGATGGAGACATGTTGGCAGGGAAAGCTATAGTCTGTTCTAATTCCACAAACCCACACCAAGTATAAATTTTTAAGACTTCTTTCACATAATCAAATTTGTTAGTAATTCGAATATGGAAAATAACTGTTTATTCTTGCCTTTTGTTTTGTTTTCAATGAATGCATTATTTTCTCATGTCTCTACTCAGCAACCAAGGTCGAAAAATTGTTCCCCTGGAATTATGTAGCCTTCTCCTAGGGTGGCGTGTAGCAGCTTTGTTGGTCTGAATTTTTGTACAACCATCCAAGCCCTCCTTACAGGTGATTTTTCAGCATATTTACATAGTCAAATCACCAATCCATTCATCATGTCCTGACACCTAACCGATTTATAAAAACTCAGTGTCATTCACCCTGCCAGGAATCTCGACAGTCTTGATTGTAGACCTTGGCTTATGACCCAAAGAAAGAGAGATTCAGTTTAGGCTTTGGATATATTCTCTTCTGCAGACGAAAAATGATGGTCATTTCTACTAAGGAAATATATATATACACACACACATATATATATGTGTGTGTATATATATATATATTTGTCTACAATATCAAGTCTACATTCACAGGCTTCAAGGACTTTTCTTCAAGTCTCGTTATTGATCTTGCATTGAAATTCCTCATGACAATTAGCCTATGTTATGGGAACAAACTTTTGATAAACTGTCTAAATCTTCCAATATTCTCTCTTTCTTCAAAATGTAAGTCATTTATGTTAAGGTGCCACTGATTTAAAGATATTTTAAAAGGATCTTCAAATATCTCCATTTGATGGCTATACCTCGTAACAGACATTTTCTCTAATAAAATGTAATTGCTACCTTTTTCCCTTCACATTTCACTCCTTGAGTGATTCCTACATTGATTTAATTCTGGGTCAGCCTGTCAATTTCAGTTGGTAGCAAATGGGGAGGAAGGCTGATTTCTTGAAGGGCATAAAAATTAGATATTGATTTTTTTATCCCCTTCTCTTTCTCTTTCAGTTGATTTGATTATTGGTGAAAAGAACTGATATATAGGATGGGAACTTAAATAATGTGACAAATCTTGTGAAAAACATTCTTTTGCTTTAATGGAATTTTTGACATAAACTGAAGTGGAAGGTGTAGACAAATTAATAATTTTTGGAGTTTTCTTGCTTGTCTAAGGGCAAACTTAGAGTGAAATATAATCCTGTGTTGTAACTAATTTACCTGTAGTCTGTAGGCTTTGCTTTTCTTCCTCCTGTGTGGCTTTTGATTTTGTGTGCCACTGACCTTCTTGAATACAGGTCTTTTTATTGTAAGCTGCCTATTATTGCAATAGCATGGTATAAATGATAGTTAAACCAATAAATAATTGTTTATCCTCCTGGCTATTATCCATCCCATGGTTATTTTTTCATCAGTTTTTGACTGAAGTTATTTTCCAGACTGTGAATGAGTGGTGAGGATACCTAGTTGAGGAAGAGACCCAGTATAGAGCTTTGGAGTGAGAGGAGGTGCTAGACAGGAAAATAAAGGTTGCAGAGGAGGGGATGTGCATTATGAGAGAGTCACTGAAGGCACAAGTGTGGAGATTTGTGTGGAGTTCCACAGAGCACCGAGAAGGCATATAACTGAGCCCGCACAGGAAGGCGTTCTAAGAAAAGGAAATAGTAAGGACAAAGGAAAAAATGTAGAGCACATTGCTCAACTGCATCCTTGAGTTTGGTATTGCTCAAAGATAGGATGCGGGTAATGGGGAAATAGGAGGTAAAAGTGGAGAAGTTGGCTGAGTCCGGGTGATAGCAATCTTTGTTGCCAGACTTAGAAACATGTGCTTATCCACTAGATAAACAGGCAGCATGATACATGGGAGTAGCATGAACAGCTTTGCATTGTTAAGCAGGGTCCCAAGCTCCTTGTTTCTACAAGGTGTACACTGTGCCTTCTGACTCCAAGCTGCTGTGCTCTCATGATGCTTGGCATGAACCGCTGTTACATGTGTCTCACAGTGTTTTCATTATCCTTATATTAGTTACCTATTGCTGTGTAAAAAAATCACCCCAATATTTAGCAGCTTAAAACAACATATTTGCTATCTCGCAGTTTCTGTGGCATCTAGGCATGGTTTAGCTGGGTCCTCTGGCTCAGGCTCTTTTCCCAAGGCTGCACTCAAGACGCTGGCCAGGCCACAGTCAGGTGCTTCCAAGGTCATTAGTGACTGTTGGCGGGATTGAAATCCTCACAGGCTGTTGGATTTAGGGCCTCTGTTCCTTGCTGGCTGTTGGCCAGAGGATACCCTTAGTTTGTTGCCCCATGGGCTTCTCCAGCTGACAGCTTCTTTATTCAAGGCCACAGGAGAGAGTGCTAGCAAAATGGAAGACATGGTCTTCTATAACCTAGTCACTGAAGTGATATCTATCACGTTTTCCATATTCTTTCTGTTCATTAGAAGCAAGTCCCTGGGTCTAGCCCACATTTAAGCAGAGACTACCTCAGTTACCATGTCGATAGAGGGATCAGAACATGGCATCTGGGTGATTCCTCATTCGGAGGGCCAGCCCTCTTCTCAGATGGAACTTGGTGTTCAGATAAGAAGCAATAATATTTCTTGACCTAAAAGTGCTGGATATCTGGAGTCACTTCCTAATATCCCAGATCCTAGAACAGACCCAAGAAAGCAGGGGAAGGAATTTTCTTCCTTAAGCTGGTCTTCATCTTCTTCCATTGAAGGGAAATGTGGCAGAGCTCCACAGCCCACATAAATGGGGAGGAAGGAGGGAAGAATATATTAGAAAGTGTCAGCTTGCATTTCTGTAGACTGCCTGTTTATGCTGCCCCAACTCAACTTTCTGGTTTGTAAATCACAGCCATTTGTCTTCCCCTATGGGACAGTTTTAGTGGTTGGAGAGCAACCACCTCCGACTTGCTTTTGGAGCCCATCCCACCCCAGTGTGTTCCTGCACAGCCCTAATGTGGCGGATTCTGCTGTGGGTTTCTCTCTTGCAATTGAGGATATTCCATTCCACTAGTTATATATTTTGTTTTTCAAACTTTCCATTAGTGTCATAGCTCTCTCTCCAATGTGATTGACTCCTGAAGCCCCAACCAGATCTCTAAGATGGGACCACTCTTTTGCATGGATGTGTATGTAATTGGCTGGTCCGGACAAGATGACCAAATCTGTATCCAAATCTGCTCCTAGACGAAAGTAAAATTTCCTCTTCAGTGACATTTATTTGTTTATGAATCCTCTATTGCCTGCCTGTTGAATGTCAATCTCGGTGCTAGTAGGGGAGAATAAAGCATAGTGTCAGCCCCGTAGGAGCTTACAGACTCTAGAATATTTTGAGGTTGGCTTGTCTCATTTCATATAATCTTGCCTTTTGTATAAAAGTGCCATCTAGTAAATGGTTTCAAATATTTATAACAAGAAATTGCTCCTCAAAATGTGGAAAAATTTATGTGATCTTCTCTTCACTTTACTTTAAAGCTATGGTGCATATATAAGGAAGGGCTGAATTTGGAGAGGAGAACCTACTAGGTGAGTTTGGAGGAAGTATGAGAGTTCTCATGGTGGGTTCTCAAGCGCAGCAGGTTCCAGACTCAGCTTCCCCACTAATTTCTTATTCATCACCTTCCATCTCTGTTTCTTGTTTTGGTCAAAATCACCCCTATTTTAATGATACTTGCAAAAATATCCCCACAAAGGCACTTTGAGTTTGGGGAAGGGTGTTAACGAGCCCTCAGTACTATTTGTGTAGTTCTGCCATATAGTGGTTCTGTGACCACCCTAAACCAATTTCTCAACTGTAAAGTGGGGCTAAGAAAAATACCTTACTTCATTTCTTTATTCAGGAATGTTTTATTGAACCCTGGCTGGTGTGACTCAGTGGATTGCGCACCGGCCTGAGAACCAAAGGGTCACTGGTTCGATTCACAGTCAGGATGCATGACTGTGTTGCAGGCCAGGTCCCCAGTAGGGGGCGCATGAGAAGCAAACATACATTGATGATTCTCTCCCCCTCTTTCTCCTTCCCTTCCTCTCTCTAAAAACAGATGAACAAAATCTTTTAAAAAAAATAAAAAGAATGTTATATTGAGAACACTGTTCTAGACAGTGGGAATTGGGAAGAAACAAAACAAAGTACTATCCTTGTGCAGCTATATTCTAGCTGGGGTGGAGGGACACTAAATAGATGTGTAGCAGATTGTGGTAGAGGTGGAATGGAGGAGATGTGAGCAGAGCAGGGAGAACCAGGTGGAGGTGGGGTGCTATGTATATTGGATGGTCTAGGAATGTCCCATTGAGAAGGGTCTAGGGAGAGCAAAAGGGACACGTGTTGTGTCTGGCAGGAGAGGGAGGGAGCATAACAAGTGGGAGGAGCAGCATGGAGACCTGCACAGCTAGAGGGGAGGAAGCACAGGGTGGCTATGTAGGAAACACGGTCAGATCACAGGGGTCTCACTATCACCTGTACCCAGGACTTGGCTTTTCCTCTAAGTGAGACAAGAAGTCATTGGAGAGTTCTATGCAGATGGGTGGCATCTTCTGACTAGCTGTGTTAGGGATCCTTCTGAGGTTGGGGGGGTATATTAAATGAGAAAATGCAAGAAAATCGGCACAATGCCAGGAGCATGGTAAATAAATAAATATTAGTCCCAGGGAAAAGGGGCCTATGATCACAAAGCATCAAGCCTTCAGAAACATTTGCAAAGTTCTGTGCCTTTCATATGTATGGCCTTAGATCCTGAGAAACTGAGTTGGTTTTCTAAAGGGTGTTCACTCCATAACAGTGGGGTTTATCTGTTCCTCAGGGTACACAGGGACACTCATGGTTAAGAAAACCTGGCTGTTCACAGTTTAGTGGTTCAAAATGATAGCTGTGTTTGAGGATGCTTCTGGAGCAGCTCAGAGCATGCCCGCAGAAGGCTGAAGTTGTCCTGTGCGCATCTTTGCTAAGGGCTTTTTAGAGACTGGATTTATTAACTACCACCCGTGTGCTAAGCCCATAGACATTGGGAAAAGCCAAGGCTGATTCCAACGGCACAGAAGCACGAGAGAGCCAACCTGAGACTGATGCAGGGAGAGGCAGAAAGGGCACCGGTGAAGAAGGGGATGTGCTGCACTGCCTGCTTTAGTGTCAGTACGGACCTAGCACGTAAAAATCGGTGTGTCCTGAGAAACAGCAAATTAAAGCTTGTTCTAGAGGTTTGCTGAGAAGAAGTGCTTCTTTTTGGATTGGGCTGTGACTGGAAATTGAAAATGAATGCTCAGAAAGAAGTGAGCCCAGAGAAGGGCAATCTAGCTGCTCACCTCTGGCCTTAGAGGCAGCCATGAGGAGCTAGGGAGGGGAGGATTCTGGTTTGCAATGTAAAAGCAGAGGAACGAGTGAGGCTTGGAAACTCGCTCCTGTCATAAACGAACATCCTGAGGCACCCATTCAAGGGAGCCCTGGAAAACTATGGCTCCTGGGGTCCGCGGTGTGCCCTGATGAAGGGGTTTCTCTGAAATCCGGGATGTCAGGCAATGGGGCTCTTTTTCTCTGTGCTGGGAATACGAAGGATCCACAAAGTATCAGAGAACCGAGTTCTTTCTAGGCCATTTTACCTCTTATATTAACATTTACTTCAGAGATGGTGAGACAGACCTGGGTGTTTTAGCAAATGTGTAGTGTCTGAAAGTTGAAGCAAGCACGGCAGGCACTCCGTCACCCACTGCTCACATTTCCCTTCCTGTCCTCATTTCTGCAGGCCTAGGTTTCCCTCATGACACTCTCGCGCCCCCTTTTTTCCCTGTCACATGTTCTCTATCACCTGCTTTCTCCCCTAGCCATTCTTCTATGCTAGATTTCTCTCCTTTAATCACTTTTATGAAGTGTGTGAGGCAGGGAGTGGTGTGTGTGTCTGCAGCGATCGGTCGTTCCACACGTTGGCTGTTGCCGTAGCATTACTTTGGGGGAGAAGCAGCGGCTTTTGTGTCTGCCCTGGGGAAGGAGGGCAGCCTCCTGAAGGGGTCCAAGTGTGGAACAAGAGGTTGATAGTAATTTAGAAAGCAGGAATTTGCCTTCAAAGCTTTGGGAAGGTTTAGCACAGGCTATTTATAATCCATCAGGGAATTTAAAAGAAAATAGGCAGGTTCTGGGATATTGCTATAGATCACCGAGACAAGATGAAAAGATGGAGTTGCTCAGGAAATGTGTTTACAGATAAGAGGCGAGTTTAAAACACTGGGCCATGATCTCAGGGACTTTGACTGATGGCACCTACTAAGTAATGTACAGATGAATGTTATTCAACAACTGCTGATACTGACCGGCAAAACAACAGTGGACAAATGGAGGCCCAAGCAGAAGCCTTAGCAATAAATCTCTGCAGGCCAGCCTTTGCTCAGGGCGCTCGGGGCCTGACCTTCTTCTCTTGTTCTACGACTAGTCTACTTTCAGCTAACTTTGGGGGAATCGATTCCTCACTCACTTGTTCATTCATTTATTGCCACACATCTGAGCGCCAACTCTGTGTTGGATGGGGTCTATTTAGAAGAAACAATGCAGCCTCAGCCCTGAAGGACCATGTGGGAGGGAGACAGGAAACAAACCTAGCTAATAAAATAAAATAATGAAATTTGCACAGATCTAGACAAAATAAACCTAGGAGGCACACCTCACTCTAGCAAGTATTTCAGAACTGGGACCTGGTGTTTTCACTCTGGGTTGAAAGAGTCTTGAGATGTTTCTGAATGATGGGGACTTTCTCCTTCCCCCTCCCACAATCAGGATTTAGTACAAGTGTCAAGAGATGGCGTAATAATCAAATTACTCAAAGTTCATTGAGAAACTAGAAGTGAGCCTGAAATGAAACCAATCCTGACCATTTTTTCTCCCAACACACATAAACATTAAAAAAATTCCTTGGGAGAAAAAGCTCCGAGCAGGACAGACCATTGACAGCTTGTTCTTTATTTGTTAGATGGAGAAAATGAGAACGTGGCAGAACCTGGGAGTAGAGTTTTCTGCGGTTGAAAAAACAATTGTTAATGACCAAGGCTGTGTTTACATTAAAGCTGGTTTGGAAAATTCAGATTGCTTCTATGCATCAATACTTTTAGGCCATTAAATATGAAGGTAGTAGATAATGTTTGGAAGATGGCAAGGACAACGGTACCCGACAGGTAAATATACCCTCCCCTTTTGGGAGGGAATGCTAAGCCAGTAACTTTCAATGTTACAGCAAATTCTTAGAAACCTCTCAGGACGATTTCACAAAGAACAGCTGGAATATTTTAGTTTCATTAAAAACACCAGGCTTTCATTTGGCAAAGAAGTTCCCTTTAATCCTTAGATTTTCATTTAGGGACTATAGATGTCTAACTATTAAGTGGTACGTATGGCTCTGGCTGGTGTGGCTGGGTAGGTTGGAACATCATCCCATGCACCAAAAGGTCACAGGTTCCATTCCTGGTCAGGGCACATACCTAGTTTGTGGGTTCAGTCCCTAGCTGGGGTGCATACGGGAGGCAACCTATAAGTGTTTCTCTCGCACACTGACGTTTCTCTCTCTCTCTCCTCCTGCTCTCTCTCTCAAAACATAAGTGTATCCTCAGGTGAGAATTTGAAAAAATTATTTATTAAGTGGTGTCAAAGAGGAAATATAGGGGCTGCAGATAACCAGGCTGGAAGACTGGCTATCAGTGCGTTCTCACTAAAAAACAATTAGCAGCAATTAGTGAATTATTAAGAAGCCTAGCAAATATATATATTTATATATATATTTATATATAATTTTTTAATGCCACCATATATACTGCCACCACCACCACACCCCAGGACAATTATATCAGAATCTTGAGTGATGGACCACCAGGCACCAGCTCTTTTCCGAACTTCTCAGTCGATTCTAACATGCAGCTAGCACTGAACACCAAAGTTCCTGGGGGCTGCTAAACTTGGACATAGAATTTGTGACCCAGTAACCAAGGTCCAACATGATTTATTAAAGAAATAGTTGTAAATGTTACTCAGTATAGAAAAAAATGGGACGGAGTTACTATAAATTTGTTAAAGCAATGTCCCCAAATATTGTCGATCATCCTTTGGCCGGCTGTATGGTTGGGTTAAAGCAAACAGTGCCCTGGCTGAGAATCCAGGCGGGGTGCTGAAGAGCACAGGATGTGACCACGGCACTGTGCACATTAGGCCTTTGGCATGCAAAGGGAGTGGAAAGAAGATTTGGAGAGAAAGCCTGAGTGAGAGAGATCTTTACCGAGTTAAAACCAAGTATCACATGTCAAGCATGTGAAAACCTAATATGGGTAAATCTCTAGCATACGGCAGAACTAGTTTCTGCAAAATGTCATGAGTGAGTAGCATAAGCGTGAGCAAAGGCTTTGAGCCTAGAGCTTCGATCATGTAATATACCTCTCCATGGGATTGAACCACAGTGAGTACGAGGGTTAATTTAATTAGTCCACTTGACTGAGCTAAGTGACACCCAGTTAGCTGGTAGAACATTATTTCTGGTTTTGTCTGTGCGGATGCTTTCGGAAGAGATGGGCATTTGTGTCAGTGGACTGAGGAAAGAGATCCACCTTTGTCAATGTGGTGGGCATCACCTAATCCACTGAGGACCAGAATAGAACATTAAGTCAGAGGAAGGCCAAATTATCTCTTATTGAGCTGGGGCTCCCATCTTCTCCTGTCCTTGGGCATTGGACATCGGAGCTCCTTGTCTCAAGCCTTTGGACTCAGCCCGAATTATACCACAGGCTTTCCTGTTTCTCCAGCTTGTTGACAGCATATCGTGGCATATCTGGGCTTCCATGATCACATTCGCCAGTGCCCAGAATAAATTTCCTCTCTCTATGTATCCTATCGGTTCTCTTTCTCTGCATAACCTTCACTAATTCCGTCACCATCCTGGATTTTCCAGAGTGGCTTTGATAGTGGCTCCATGATCACTGTATTGCATCGGTGTCCAGTGCTTCCAAAATCCCAGCACCTGATAAATATACATTCATGGCTGTTGAGTTGAACTAACTGTCACTATCCCCTCCAACTTGCCTCTCATACACAGAACCAAACTCTAGCCACTGCCAATGATAACCACCCAATGAACTGAGGGCAAGGACATGCTGGGATGAAGAACTATCCCTGTGAGTCCCTCTGGGGGTGCAATGTGTAAACTGGCTTCTTTCTGACATACGAACCATTCCAACCTTTCCCTTCTGACAGCTCAGCTCTATGCCTCCTTTCCCACTTCCTGGGCTTCTTGGATCTCCCCCCGATATCTCACAGTAAAGATCTAGCCTTGGATTTCCCATTCCACTCTGGGCACTGATGTCTGCTTTGGGACCCCCACGTCTGGCTCCCACCAGTACTACATCTCCACTGCAGAGCCGTCATTCTCTAGCTGTCTTGCCATCATCCTTGGCAGACACAAGCACCTTGCCAGAGCAGATATGTGCATCATTCATCAGGAAGGCAGGGTGCATTCTTCACCCATATATTCTAGTCAGGAAAGGCAACTGTTTTAAGCTCAGGTGGTGGTTCTCAGCCCTGGCTGCACCCAAGTCTGAACCCCACACTTAGAGATTTAAGTGGACCTTAACAGAACCCTTTGTGATTACTTGTCTCTGTCTTAACACCACATGAGGAGTGTTTGTGCATTTCAGGTGGGATCATTAGCTCATAAGAAGCTCATCAGGGAGGGGGTCACCCGACTCCTGGAAGGCAAAGGTGACTCCAGTGCCTGTGTGGATCCCTTGAAGGAGCCTCAGACAATCAGACTCACAGGGGACTGGGGCAGGGATCCCAGGTTCAAATGTTCTCTGCTTTCAGAGGAATCTATCCTAAACATGAGGTTTCCTCTGTTGGTAGTTTACATTTTCTGTTAAGGCAAATGATTCAGTTCAGCCAAGGAGAGCCAATTGCTAGAAGAAGAAATGATTGTCAACACGAAGATGGCTACTGTTGCTCCATTTCTCTAACTGTTCGAAAGTGTAGCGTGAAGTCTCCGAACATTTGATTCACCTCCATCCCATTAATTTCACAAAGGGTTCAAGATGGCTGAACTCTAAATAATTTTATACTTTAAATGACCGTATTCAAAATATAACATCACGTTATTTATAAGAATAGCATGTTTTTTTCTAATTAAGATGCAAACCCGACTCCCATTCTAGGCTATAGCTCTCTGGAGTTTTGGAGTCTCTGCTTGGCTCAACATGTTGGTTTTCTTCTGTATAGAACATCTTGGCTGGTGAAAGTCTGAACTGAAAATGCACAAGTATCTGTTAAGACAATCCTGTTAACCTGTCGTTACCTGCCAATTACATTGTTCCTTGTTTTAGAAATCCAGTTGAAAGAGACATGCTAAGAACTCCATTAGGAGTAGCCAGTATGGTTTTTTTTTGGTGGTTTTTTTTTCTTATAAGTGCGGGTAGGGAATCTGCCTACAGCAAGTAACACCTGTGCCTGCATGCTCGGAAAATTCCAACTGGAGGAGGGAGTAAGTGGCACTTGGCAAGGTTATCATCTTGTCCTAATTGCCTAGTCTTGATTTAAAGATGTGGTTTTTTATACATTTGGGGGGAGAGGTATTATGGTAAGCCTTTTGAAGACAGTTTCCATGGAGGCTTCTCTTCATCAGCTCAATTTCCTCTTGGGTTGAGGCTAATATTTGATGGTGTGTCCAGAGGCGTAGCTGGTGGGAGAAGACTTCTACCCTCTGGAGCTGAATAGTCCTCAAGATTGGACCAACTGTTGGCTATTCCAACCCTGGTCTCCTGAGGCTTGGCCAGGGTTCAGCCAGTTCTCTTTGCCTTCTGATCTAGTGTGAGATGAGAACTAGAAACCAGGAAGCACATCCACACTTCCTCCCATTGTGCAGTGAGGTGAGAAAAATCTACCCCCGTTTCCTTTATTATACAGATAGAGATAGAGATGTTAGAGGCAGAGATAGCGATAGAGACCAGAAGAGATAGCGAGCCCTTTGTTACTTGGGAGACTCTAAGCTTGGTGAGGGTAGCTAACAGACAAGTCTGTGAGCTGTTGTATCCAAATCCCTAGTACAGTGCTTAGCTCAAACTAAAAGTTGATCTCAATAATAAAGTTTCTCTTCGGCCACAGTTAGCAAATTCATGAATGTCTTAAGAAGTTTCAAAGCACTGAATGAATATAGGTTCCCCTAAAGCAAACAAGAAAAATAGCATTGCTTTGAAAGACCCATTTAGCACCTGAGTTATCACAAGTGCTCATTAGGGTTTTCTTTTTGCTTGAAGGTGTGCATTTGGCTGAGAGTGTGTAAGTGGGCCACGAGCCTAGCCAAATGCCTTGTCTCTTCTGTACTTGAAACCCTATTCTCCCAAGCTGAAAAGTGGATGACTACAGGGAAAATGTGACTCATAGCAAGTGTTGTTGTTAAATCACCTTGAAGTGTCTCTTGTAAACGATAACTCCCTGCATTGGAGAAATGTCTTTGACAAGAGAGGATTAGGGTGAAATTGCAATTACCTTGACATAAAGGAATGAATTAACTTTCCAGCTCGCATTTTTGCAAGGCACAGATTCAAGCTGCTCGGAATATAAACATAGAATGCACTCACAATAGCTTGGGGCACTCGAAAATTCAAAAGATGGGCAAGGAGCCTGAGATGGTAGACAGCTCCAGAGGTGTTCCTTGCCGCAGAGGGAATGCCTGCCTGGACAGCAACCGTCTGCGCATTTTGGCAATGTCTGCCCTTGTGTCAGCAGAGTTTACGGAGCAGTCAGGAGCAGTGCCTCCAGGGCCTGATGCATGCAGGACACGGCTGCAGGAAATAGAGAAGTGCTCTTCCAAGATTCAACTCCCAAAACTGCCTGTTCACTTGATTCAGAAAATACTGGTGCAGCACTTACTGTGTGTTGGGCCTTGAGTAAAGGCAGTCTTGGTTGTCGGGGACTTGGGAAGTCAGATGCAAAACAAATGGAGTGGGCATGAGCCTCAGTCCGTGAATCACATGCAAAAATACACTTTTGTTTATTTTCTCGAACTCAAAGCTGACTCTCAGCTCTCATCCTGCCAGGGCAGCAGGAAATTCCAACTCCTAGGTTTGCAACTGGAAGCCCAGGGCTTCTGTACAGATTCTGAAAACATAGTTCAGGCCACTAGTTTCTAGTCCATCACAACTGCTGCTGCCATCCCTGCTTCGCTGTCCTTAAGACTTTAGATGGGCAAGGAGGTAATTCCCCCACACCTCTGTGCCTCCATACCACCTGCGTGCATGCATCTGCCAGAGCCAGGATGGCCATGACTAGGTGACAGCCTCCCCAGGTGCACCCCTTAGCATCCCTCTGGGGTCTTTTCACAGCTCCCTGGGTGCTGCCACACAGCAGGGCTTACTCCGAGGCACAGACAGGGCCTACCCTGCATGGGGTGTGGGGGAGGGGAGAGTTCTGCAGGACAGGGCCTGAGCTGCTCTTGGTTTAGTCATGGTTCCATCATGGTTGGGTGGTAAGGGAGTGGGTATTGTCTGGATTTTCATGTATTTTATACTCTCTTCTAACTTTTTTTTATCCTCACCTGAGGACATTTTTTTTCTCAATTGCTTTCAGAAGGAGAGAGAGAGAGAGAAAAGAGACACAGATGTGAGAGGGAAACATTGCCCTGTTGCCTTCTCATTCATGCTTCAACCGGGAACCGAAGCAGCAGCCCCTTGGTCTACAGGGTGATGTTCCAACTAACTGAGCCACACCAGTCAGGCCGTCTTTTTGTTGTTGTTGTTTTTAAGAGCAGCCATGTCAATATATGACTTAAAATTACTTTAAAAAGCTAAATTTGGGGAAAATGTGCTTGGGGGAAACAGACGGGTACTTCTGTTTGGTTTCCACCAAACTCAGCATCTGCCCAGAGTCACCCACCTTCCCGTTCCCCAGGAGAACCACTTCTCGCTGCTGCTGCTGCCTGGGAGGCATGGCTCTCTCCCTTGATGTTTTGCATAAAGAGCAGCACCTTTGTCTCCCTTCTACTCCCCTCTACCCCCTCTACCTACTCTCCTCGCAGCAAAGGAATATGAAGGCTAGAACCAAGTTGAAATGAAGAAATGAAAAAAATAAAGGAAGAATGGCCATACATGAGTAGTTCCACAGGCTGCCTCACCAGGCCCCCAACCACGAACTGCATGAGGATTATGAAAGAGGAACTAACCCCAGACCAGGGGGATGGAACAGGCTGCGCTGAGGGGAGAAGGCCTCACAAAGTCATGGCTGAAATCAAACCTCAAGGATAAAAAAAGGATTGAGCCAGGGGAAGCAGGTTCAGATGTTTAAAGGTCTGGTACAGAGTTAGAGAGAGTGAGAAGGCCAAACTGGAGAAGAAAAAGTCCAGAAGGCAAGAGGAGAGAAAGGAAAGAGCAATGGTACCTCGTGGGTGGTTTGGTCTGTCCCCTCCCTTACAGAAGGGCTTCTCCTCGAGTTGGTTGGTTAAGGGTGTGTCAGGTTGGGAGCAGTACAGATAAAGGAGAGAAGGAATTAGTGTGGAACCTGCAACACTTGAGGGGAAGTAACCAGCTCCTATGACAACCTCATGTGCAAACCCAAAAAGAATGTGGCTGGAGCCGGTGGTTTGGATGGAGTGAGCTACTCTAATTCTAAGAGTCTCAGCACCCCATTTGTAAAGTTAGGACGAGAAGCCCTACCTCCCAGGTTGTTGTGAGGCATATGTTAGCAGTCTGGTGCACAGGGAGGGGGCTGGTCTGGGTGGCTAGTCTTCACCCCACTCTTTTTCCTGTCCTGCTCTCTCTCTGTGACAAGGAGTCTTTCCTGCAGTTTCTGCCCTCAGTTAGATACCTGGCCAGTGGAGGCCTTAATTGGAGCTTAGAGGATGGGAAGAGGAGGAGGTCTAGTTATTTCTCCCTGCCTTCTCTTATCTTTTGCAGCTCTAGCTTCCTTGGGACAGAGTTGCCTGGGTTCTCTGTTCCACTTAGAGAGTGATCCAGGGTCCCACTTTTCCCTAACAACACCCTCACTCTGTCCTTCCATTTTTAGTAGCTTTCTGCTTTTGTTAATCTCTGGATTCGAAGATGCCTGTTTGGCATCTCAGCCTTTTCTATAACCTGCATTACCACTGAATCCCCTCTGTTTTAAACTCTCAGAGGGTTTGTTTCCATCAACAAATGGGCAGTAACCAGCACAGTGAGTGGCAGTAGTTCTTGTCCCATTGACAACTATTATGGGTTCAACTGTGTTCTGCAAAAGATATGTCAAAGTCCCGATTCCGAACTCTGTACCTGTGGATGTGACCTTATTTGGAAATAAGACCTTTGTAGGTATAATCAAATTAAGATAAGGTCATTAAGGTGAACCCTAATCCAATGACTCATGTCCTTATAAGAGGAGGGAAATTTGGACTCAGACGCTCACAGGGGAATGCCATGTGGAGACAGGGACCCACAGGGAGATCATCACATGCCAGCAGAGGCAGAGACTGCAGGGATGCAGCTGCGAGCCATGGCATGTCAAGGATTGGTAGCCACCAAATAGAGGCTAGGAAGAGGTGAGGAAGGGCTCTCCCTCACAGGCTTCAAAAGAGAATGGAAGAGGACCTATAGAGGTCCCAGAGACACTGAAAGGATGCTCAGCATCACCAGCCATCAGAGAGATGCAAATTAAAACCACAATGAGATACCACTTCACACCAGTCAGAATGGCCATCATAAACAAATTGACAAACAACAAATGCTGGCAAGGTTGTGGAGAAAAGGGAACCCTAGTAGTTCCTGTAGTTGGTGAGAATGCAGACTGGTGCAGCCACTGTGGAAAACAGTATGGAATTTCCTCAAAAAAGTAAAAATAGAACTGCCTTTTGACCTGGAAATCCCACTGCTGGGACTATACCCTAAGAATCCTGAAACACCAATTCAAAAGAACCAATGCATCCCTATGTTCATAGCAGCACAGTTTATAATAGCCAAGTGCTGGAAGCAGCCTAAGTGCCCATCGGTAAATGAGTGGATCAAAAAACTGTGGTACATTTACATAATGGAATACTGTGCAGCAGAAAGAGAGAGAGAGAGAGAGAGAGAGAGAGAGAGAGAGAGAGAGAGAGAGAGAGAAGAAAAGAAAAGAAAAGAAAAGAAAAGAAAAGAAAAGAAAAGAAAAGAAAAGAAAAGAAAAGAAAAGAAAAGAAAAGAGAGCTCCTACCCTTCATGACAGCATGGATGGAACTGGAGAGCATTATGCTTAGCGAAAAAAGGCCAGGAAGTAACAGACAAATACCATATAATCTCACCTGTAAGTGGAATCTAATCAACAAAACAAACAAGCAAGCAAAATATAACCAGAAACATTGAAATAAAGAACCAACTGACAGTAACAGAGGGGATGGGGGAGAGGGATAATGGGGGAAAGAAGGGGAAGGAACACATATAAAGGGCCCATGGACAAAGCCAAAGAGAGAAAGGATTGAGGTGGGAGGTGGAGATGGGTGGGGCAGGGGAAAGTGATGGCAGGAAAATGGAGACAACTATACTTGACCAACAATTTAAAAAAGAAAAATGAGAATGGCTCTGTTGACATGGATTTCAGACTTCAAGCTTCCAAACCTGTGAGACATTAAATCCCTGTTGTTTTAAGCCACGCTGTTTGTGGCACTTATGACAACCTTAGGAAACAAACACAACAGCCACAGAAGACTTGGGGAAGCCCCTATGTCTGGCTCTCCTTTCCCTGCTCTCCACAACCATGGTAAACAGCCCTAACTCCACTGCCCACCCACACAGACACACTTCCCCTGCTTTCCCTGGGGCAGAGTGAATCGGTGAACCAGGCTTACCTTTTGGGAGAAGTGTCAAAGCTGATCTCCAACTGGAGAGCAGTTGTTTGGTCCTCACCCAATGTTCCTCTGTTACTCTCAATGGGAGGCTGGGATTTACTGTTTTCAGTGTCTGTATTGGTCTGGATGTTTTCATTGCAAAAACCCAGAAACTAATTCATCTAGCCTAAGGGGGGAAAAAACAAAGGGGGGACAGTGGACATGAACTCTAAGAATCCAGAGACATCTGACAAACTACAAAGGCAGTCATATATATAACTATGCCTATGGAAGGGATTGGAACCAGAAACTGGAAGTCCTCTGTGCCTCTCTTTCCTTTTTTGTTCAGATTTTTCTTCTAACCTACAGCTCCCATGTGTAATATTATTCTCCTAGCCACATAGACTGACTTCATTCTCCTTTGGTTCAAGTGCCACACTCACAAAGAAGAAAATCTGATTGGCTCAGCTTGAGTCAGGTGTCCACACCTTATCCAATCAGCTGTGTTCAAAGGGCAGGCGCGCACCCCCGTAGGTCAGGGGAATTTTCTAGTGCTAAAGGGATGGACAGGTGTTTTCCACAAGGTCCACTGACTAGTAAGAAAGGTGTGTTCTGGGTTGAATGCCCCCTGCGCTGAGGCTGGGACATGAAATGTGGCTGGAGGCCAAGCCCCACTCTCACCTCACAGCTGGGTCTCTTGGGACTCCAGCTGGCTCTCACCAGACGCTGCCATCTGGACGTGCAGCACCAAAAGAGTAACTGGAGAATTTGCTCTACCCTAGTTAAAGCTGCAAAAGCAAACCTCCCACCTCACTAAATGATGTGTGATTCTGTTATGTAATCTATGGGTAATAATAGCTAACGTTTATTGGACATCTAAAATGGGCCAGGCACTCTGCTAAGTGTTAAGAACATTCTCTCTAATGTTCGTAATTCCACAAGATAGATTTTGTTGTTCAGTTTCATCTCTATTTCCCACCCCATACACTCTAAATCTCAATTAACAAGGGAAAATGACTACTGTCTTCATCTTTATGCTATTTAATTGGTTTTTAAGAGATTACGCGTCCAAGTGATTCAAAACTTAGTACACGGAGTGCAAGAAGTAAGTCTCTCAGTCCTATTCCAGCCACCCTGTTCCTCTTGGTAAAGACAGCCCCTGTTACTGACTCTTATAGACAAAGCATAAATGCGTGCATCCTTCTTTTGTTTGCACGGACATAGTAGATTATTTCTCACTTTACTCTAAAACTTTTTAACACTATATCTTGGTAGTGGTTCTACATTGGTACAGGCACAGCAAATCTTCTTTGAATGGCTTCTGTTGAAACATTGTAAATGTTTATCTATTAAATCAGTCTTTTATTGATGATCACCTAAGTGATTTGCTAATACCAACAGTGCTGCAAGAAAGCCAGTCTATCTAGGATAAGTTCTCAGAAGTGGAATAGCAGGGTAGAAGGGTGTATATGTGTTATACATCTTCATGTGTGTCTTCAACTTGCTCTGCATGCAGGTTGCATTGATATTGTTGCATTTGCGATAATACAGGTGAGTGGCTGTTTCCTGACACTCTCTCCAGGAGGGCTTTTTCCAAGCATTTGATGTTCGCTAATTTAGAATGTAAGAAATACGGTTTATTTGCTTTCTCTTAAATACCTTTTTAAGTGTTTTAAATCCATTTGCTGTGTGTGCATGTTCCGTTGTGCAGGCCCTTTGACCATTTTGGTCTTTTAAACATTGCCTCATAGTGTTTGTATGTTTTTAGAGGGTCAGTCCTCCATCACATGTGGTCCAAATGTTTTCCTTAGTGTGTTGCCATTGTCTGTTGGTTTTGTTGTGTATGTGTGTGTTTATTATACACAATTTTTATTTTTATACATTTGTATTTACCAATTTTATTATTTATAGCTTCTGGGATTCCCCTTCTCCTACACTTAGATTTCTTCTTTCTATGACTGTAAAATAATTAGTTTTTTTTGTGACTTCCCCCTAACCAGAATTTACTTGTCTGATGAGTAAATTTAGTAATCCAGCTTAATTTTTTTTCCTAAATGGCTACCTAGTTGTCTCAGTACCATTTGCTCAATTATGTCTTTTTCAGCAACTGAAATAAAATGCCACTTTTGTCATATTATACATTCTCACATGGTTTTGGAGTTTATTTCTGGTTTTATTTTTAAAATCAGTACCATGATGTTTTAATAGTACTTGCTTTATGTAATACCAGCTGGTCAAATCAGTCTGCCTTTCTTGTTTTTTTGTTTTGTTTTGTTTTGTTTTTCATGATTTTCTAGGTATTCTTTTTGCTATATAAAATTTAAAATTTGTTTGGTGAAAAAAGTAATATATTTTTTGAAAGTAAATTTTAGGTTGTTTCTAGTTATTTTATTCTTTAGGTGGCTGTAAATTAGATTTTTTTCTTCTACTATATTTAAAACTGATCATTGTTCCTATATTTAAGGCTACGGATTTTTAGTACTAATTTTGTTTATTGCTAACTTTTTGAATTTCCTTATTCATTTTAATATTTTTCGTATTAGTTGTTTTATTTTTTTCCTGTTAGGTACATGATCATATCATCTATGTTTACTGATAACCTCTTGGCAAGTTCTTTTTTTCTTTTTTAAGATTTTATTTCTTTATTTTTAGAGAGAGGGGAAAGGAGGGACAAAGAGATGGAGAGAAACATCAATGTGAGAGAGAAACATCAGTTAGTTGCCTCTTGTAAGCACCCCATCTGGGGACCTAATCCCACAACCCAGGAATGTGCCCTGACTGGGAATTGAACTGGTGACCTTTCACTTTACGGGATGACTTCCAACCAGCTGAACCATATGCATCAGGGCTTGGCAAGTTTTGAACTAGTGCATTCTTTGTTTTCTCTAATTCTGTTTGCTTATATCTCCAGATGAATGCTAAAAGGTAACAGTAAATATGGACGTCTTTGCCTTGTTGTTGATTTTAATGGGAATGTTTTTCAAATCTTTCTGTTAAGCATGGCTGGAGCTTTTGGAATGAGATGTATACAAGTGTCTTGTTTCATGGAACTTCAGCGATACCATCTCCATGCCTGTACATGTTGTTTCCTCTCCTTTACTTGGCAAAACTTAACTTTCATGGCCCTTTTCAAACACCATCTTTAGCATGGAATCCTCCTGTGACCCAGGCTATTAGTCATCCTCTACTCTGTTTTCCAGCAACGCCAGCCTGTCTTTTCATGATGTATAACACATAATACACTGTGTGTGTAATCATCTGTCTGTCTTTCTTTGGGCTTCGAGCTCTCCTAGAGCAGGTACTCTGTTCAGAGCTTGGAAACGAGTGGACCCACCAAGCAGTTTCTGGAAGCACTGATCCAATGAAGGACATGAATGCATGAGTGGACTTAATCTCTGTCTACACTCTTTTTTTGGCCCCTTGATTTAAAAACTACCTACAGGGAATGATCTCAGATTGACGTCTCCTGCTCTGACCTGTCCTCTGAGGCTTGCCACCTTGATGTGTACAAATTCAGGCCACGGTGCCGCATGTGTCATGTCTAAAACAGAACTCTTGATTCCTTGTGCCTCCAAATCTGTTGCTGATCACCTTCCCCTGACAGATGTCTCTTTCTCAGTCACTGGGCAAGGAATTGCCCTTGACTCCTTTCTTTCTTACATCTTACCCTGTCCCATCAGCAAGTCCAAAACACATCCTAGTTCCTACTACTTCTCACCACACCTGCTGCGTAATTGTAATCATAGTCCAAACTGCCTGTATTTTTTTCTTGAGCTCCTGCAACGTGCCCTAAGAGTTCATCCCATTTCTACTCTTTTCCCCACAATAATCCATTCTCCACACAGGAACTGTCATGATCTCTTAAAAGGGTGAATCAGATCCTGTCATTCCCTTCATTAAACCCTTTTATCATTTCCCATCATATTTAGAAAAAAATCTAATCTCCTTATCATAGCCTGTAAAATCTGGTCTCTGCCCTGATTCCCACTTTTCAGTTCCCTGTCACCCTGGCTTGCTCTGCCGTGACCCCACCAGCCTTCGGTCCGCTCCTCCCTCAAGTGTGCTTAGCCATCTGCTGTTGCCTCTGCCGGCGCTGGTTCCCCCCAGGTCTTTGTTTGGGTAGCTCCTTCTCAACAATCAGATCTCAGCTCAATTACAGGTAAAACTCCAAATCAGCTCCCCATTCCTTAATCACAAGGCAACCTGTTTACTGAGCTCTTGAATACCCAGTGCTCTTACTCTTTATCATATGTCCTGATCTTGCCATACACCTCACGAAAATGCAAACTCCATGTGAACAGGGTCATCATCTGTGTTCTCTGGAGTAGGCTCAGAACTTGGGGCAGTCCCGGCACATAATTAATATTAGTTGAATGAATAAAAAAAAACATGTCTCGTGTCAATGAACTCAGCAATACCCTATGACTCCTCACATGAATGACAAGCTGGGGATGAGCTCCTCTTCTGCTCCACAGTGTCTTGAGATAAAAGTACAAAGTGTCTCTTTCCAGGATCCACTTAACCTTGCTGACAGTTCTTGGGACAAGCACGTGCAATTTTCATGGTGAGCCAATGGCCATACTACCCAGGGGATGTGGCCTGAGCTGCCTGCCAGCCACAATTCTGAAACCACAAAATGTTGATAGGGTGCTGTTTGTTGGCAATGAGTGAATTATATTTTATTGCCTGAATTCAAAACTCTTGAATATGTCCCTCTGCCTAAGAAGTTGTCTGATTTGAAAACAAATCACAATTTGAAACTGGGAAGAAAACAAAAACTCTGGAACATGGCAAAATTTTTTTTTAAACCTTTTATTTTAGCAAGTGGATGTAAAGCAAGTGAATTTATTTCAGTATACATGATTATTGAATCATTTTCTTCTCATCCCCACTAAATATTAATAAATATCAAAAATAGTTAAAGAATATTTATTTAAAGTATCACCAGATAATTAGGCTGCATGAGATCCCCCATGTACCGGCCTGGGCTGAACTTGTCTCATCCGCCTTTGCTTTCCCCACATCACCCGCGCTCTCCATAAAGGCTGGTGCTCAGTCCAGTTTTATGAAATGAAAGAGGCAGGTGAGAGTCTTGAAGTTTCCCTTGGCATCCAAAGACCTGGGATATCAGTGCTGTTAGCACAAAATTCTCCAATGGAGCCATCTGATGTGGAAGGCACATCCAGCTCCTTATGGCCCCTCAAAGACTTTACAGCACAAAGAATCAGAACCACAGAGCTCTGCCTTGTGTTTATGTTGCCCCCGACCAACAGCACGAGGTGGCCAGACTCCATTACAGCCTCTTCCCCGAAGCTTGAAAGCTTCAGAACATCTCTCCGGGTATACTGGGAATCTCAGGGTAGATGCATTTACGGTAATTAGATTCAGCCAGCCTTGGTAACTCTGGTATGTGTGATGTAATTAGCAAAGCAACTAGTTGAATGCATTTGTGCAGCCTCTCAGGCATTCTTCAAAACAAACGGCCCCGCTCGGGAGGAGGTTTGCCGCTGACACACTGTGCAGGACGGCATAGCTATAAACATTGTCGGGGCTGACCGTCAGAGGAAGGCAGGTTCTAATTAAGACTGTGAAATGGCTCCCCTTTCTCCAGCAGAGATGTTCTCAGGGCATTTTTCTTCTGGAACTGAACCTTTCAGGTTTGTGCTCCACCTAGAGTGGAATTTAAACTTTCTCTAGGTCTTAACATTTGGGAGGGGATGAGGGTGGGACTGAGGACTTCTTCCTTTCAATGTGGGCGCTTTTTGGCTTTCTTTTTTTAAAAGAATTGATCCAGTAGAATATACAAAATTAAAGATTCTTAAGGATTAAATCACCCCAAACTAGAAACACCTGGCTGAGTGTTTGGCGGCGTGAAGGTGGTGATGATAGTGGTGATTTATCAAGTGTAGCAATAAATCTCCCATAGTGTAACATTTTGCCTAGAAATGGTTACTCAGGAAGAGAGTGCCTGTGGTAGGCTGAATAATCCCCTCACGCACCAAAAGATGCCCATATTCGCAGAAACTGAGACTACGTTCGATTACATGGCAAAAGGTAATTAAGCTGCTAACTGATCTTAATTAGGGAGATCATCCTGGATTGTGCTTTGGACAAAATGAAGATAGCAAGGAGAGCATAAGCCAAAATTAGAATGGCAAGAGTGGGAGGGGGCAGGAAGGAGGCTGGAAAGGTGGGAAGAAAGATGATCTTGAAAGGCAGTTTGTGGGGGAAACAGGTGTGCTGCCCTTGGCAATGGCTGGTCTGCTGGAGAGCTCCCTGGTCAGGGCCCAAAGATCTGCTTTTGAGTCCCATTTCCATCAATCCTGGCTGGACCTTTCTGAGCACTAGAACTGTCATTTGCAAACAGGGATGGTTTGCAAATGACAGTTCTAGTTCTAGACGTACTCTCCTCCCCGTGTTATTAGGATCAAGGGAGGAGCGGGCATGGCTTGTTTGTAAATGGTGATTTTGAATGCATAACCCGGTGTGACATCACAGGTGAGGTTTAAGCCTCTGAAGCTACTTACTTGTTTTGCCCTTTGCCCCAAACTCTCTTCAATTCTGGCTGACACATTTGAGGCAATGGACTACGATGTGTAGCTAAAACCCTCAGTTTGGTGAAAACTCATTCTGCTTTTGCTGACTGCTTTGGCCCTGCCTTTCATAGCACTTGGCACCTTTGTCTTATCTGTGACAAGTAGAAAATTCCTCCCCCCATAGAGATGTCAGCTCCTTCCAGCCAGAGCACTCGGGGCTCTCTGCCTAGGCGAGTCTCACTTCCCTCTCTGAGGCACTTGGTGTGGGGACTGCTGTGCCTCTTTCCCACTGGGAACTCAGGCAGCTGGAGAGTGAAGCTGGACACTGGGAAAGGAGCACACTCGGTCTCCAAGCCGCTCTACCGTCTGTCTTGTGCGCAAGTGTGAATGGCTTTCTGAATAGAGCCAATGGGAGGGTATGGATGCTTGTAGAGCTGAAGAATGAAGTCTTGGGGAGATAATGATGGGGTTAGAAATGAAGCCTCTGCAGCCTCATCTTACAACACCTACACTCCAGCCAGCTGGACCTTTCTTTTTCTGTTGTTTGAAGCTTGTCCCAGATTAGAACCTTTGCCCCCCTGCCTGGTGCATCCTCTGTCCAGAATGCTCCGCCTCTAGACCTCCACATGGTCACCCTTTTCCTCGATTTGTGTCTTGGTTTGAATGTCATTTCCTTAAACACACCGCACCTGACCACCCTGCTTAATGGTGCCTCGTCTCACTCCCATTACTCTCTGATGAGATTCATTTTGTTCTGTGTCCTATTGCTACTGAATGAAAGTCTTAATTGTTTCTTCTGTCTTGCCCCTTGAATATAATCCCCATAAGAGCAGGATCCCACCTGTCCTGTTCAGTGCTGTAGTCCTGGAGCCTGGAGCAGGTCCTAGACACTCCGAGTGCTCAATGTACATTTGCTGAACGTACACCTTGACTGAGCCCTCACCGTGGGCCAGGCACTGAGGAGCGCTCCGCAGGCATTCCCTTGGACTGCTCCTGACCCCTCTGGGAGGTAGATTTTGTTTTTCTTTTTTTGTGGGTGAGTCAACAGGGGCCCTGAGAGGCTGAGTGACTTGCTCAAGATCCCAGAGCTGGGTAAGAAGGGAATCCTGGATGAGAACCATGCTCATAACAGTTGCAGCATTCAGCGTGCCAGTTCCCAGCTCTGCATTTGAGGGCCACACAGCTGAAAATATCCATGGCCTGAAGTCCAGGGTGACCTCCTGGCCACAATCCTTTAAGAAGTGTTTCGTGAAATGCAATGTGCATTCAAGCTACCTAGAGAATTTGTTAATATGGAGATTCTGAGTCCATTGGTCTGAGGGGTCAAGAGGGATGTGGAGGGTGGAGGACTGGGAGTCTGCATTTCTAACAAGCTCCCACGTGATTGGAGGGAGGGGAACTCCCATAACATCCAGAGTTTAGAAGGTTCTCTGATTTGAGAACTGGGTTAGCTATTTGCAAAACAAAAGCAGGAAAGGAAGGACCTGGTCAAACTTGTGGTCAAATGAATTGCCACAGCAGAGCAAAGAGAGCAGCAAGTAGTGCCTCCTTCTCTGGGAGAAGCGGATGTTATCCCAGCACCCTCTGCAGCCTGGTCAGAGTCGGTCCTGGAAACGTGGGTCTAGCATGTGTGTCTGAACCCAGGTTTGGTTTCCAGTTGTGTAGCACTTGGCTCAAGACCAATAAAGGGGCTGAGCCAACTATAGAAAAGCCATCTCTTTAGCAGTAAGTGTTTCCTGCCCACCCCCTCCCCCCTCCCCCCGTGTGGATTGCATTCCTGGACCCCAAGTGCAGTGGTCCAACTCTGAACTCTGAGTAAGAGACTTGCCTGGGGGTTAGGTGTTTCTAAGCATGCCTATGATTTGCTGGAATTTTCTCCATTTAGAAAAAAAGTATAAAATATCTGCTCTGCTTATATTAGAGAGTAGTTAGAGTGCTTTGGAAGTAGAAAGCAGCCTTTCCAAAATGTGGTTGGGATTGATTTTAAATAGAACAAAGATCTGGGGAACGTTGATCATACGGTGAAAGAATTATTCCCTCTAAGTTTATTTCAACCTTACAATTAATTTGGAAGAAAATCTCATTTCAGTGCTAGTATGTCTTAAACATTTCTTTTACATTTCCCAATCTCTCTTTCTCTCTTTTTTAAAAAGGGCCCTTTAAAAAAAAAAAGCCACATGCGGGTCTGTGGACCCTTGCATGGCTGGCTCTGTGCTGGTAACCGCACCCTAGGGTCCTTGGGCAGGGCATGGAGATGAGTCTTGATTCCAGCAAGGCACGTGCTGTTAAATCTGGACCTTGGGTTAGTAAATGTCTTTAGGTTTTTTGTATTGTGGAGCCTTTGGGGGGAAAGTAAACAGTACGGCTATATAAAGGCATCGTCTTGCCTTTGCCTGCAGTAGAAACAAATCAATTGCTGTGCTTTGGGCCTTGAGTATTTTTGTTCACTATGATTAAAAGAGCTATAGTAATTATAAATAGATAGTGTCACTTTTTGTTTCCCTAAATTCTGCTGAAACAGGCCCAAGGAATTAAAGGAACTTTCTGAATCCTGAGGCAACATACGGGAGCAGAAATAGTACCAGCTTCCAGCATCACCGATTAGGGTCGGAATCACTCAGCCCCTTGCTGTGGGCTGAATTGTGTCGCCCCCAGCACCTCAGAATGTGACTGTTTTAGAGATAGGGTCTCTTAAGTGGTAATTAACTTAAAATGAGGTTACTAGAATGATCCCGGGTCTAACACGATTGGTGAGTTTATAAGCAGAGAACACTAGGACACAGAGAGGCACTGAGGGACGGCCACGTGAAGACCCAGGGGAAGGTGGCCATCTATAAGCCAAGGAGTGAGGCCTCAGAGGAAACCAACCCCGCCAGCACCTTGGCCTCAGACTTCCAGCCTCCAGGACATAGAAAATAAATGTCTGTTGTTGAAGCCACCCAGTCTCTGGTACTTTGTTAGGGCAGCCCTAGCCAACTAGCCCCAGCACCCACAGGCCTTGGAGAGTTTGCTCAACATCCATGCATCTCGATGTCCTCATCTACATACAAGATGGGGCAAAAGTAAGTTTATGGTTGCTTCTATGGAAAATAATACAATAATTAATAAACAGTAATATAAGAATAAACTCTGTGTTTCATGTACTCACAACCGTAAACTTACTTTCTCCCCACCTCGTGTTGGGATAGCAGTTTCTCCCTCACAGAGGGACGTGCTTAGGTATGCTGATGCCTGTGAAACTGCTCAGGGCCTGCTGCACCGTGGATATGGAAATCATTGGTAACTATTTTATTTTTATTTGCTTACTCAGATCAATCTCCCTTTCCCTCCAACTTCAAAAAGGGCTTAAGGCAAAAAGCGACAGCTATTATTGCCACCCTTTGGCCTAAGTCTTGTTAAGATGTTACTGCTATTATCACCCGTCCCTTACAAAGACAGGCAGTTGCCTACACAGACCCTTTTGTAAGTATTCAAATGGCATTGCCCTGCTTGATAAAGCCCGCTTTCTTTACCTGCCTTCTCTACAGCGTTTTCCATCCCCACATCTGGGGGCTCCCCAGTGAGGGCGTGTGGAGTGCAGAGTCATGTAAGCTATGTGAGTGGGGCGTGCTGTAACCGTGAGGCTCAGTGTGGGCTGGTAGACGCTGGATGTGGCAGCAGAGTCTTGTCCGTCACTGCGATGACTCAGGTGGGCTGTGCGGAGCTGGGACATGTGGCCCCGGGACTTCAGGATCACACCTGAGCTCACATCCTTCCTCTGCTGCTTAGCTTCTCTGAGACTTTAGCGAGACTTCTCTCTTTAACTTGGTTTCTTCCTCTGTGCAATAAAAGGATCAAAACAATCGGGGCTGTCTCATTTTATTTAAGGACTATGTTCCTCAAAACCTAGTATACTTCAAAATGTACACACTTAAAGGAGTAATTTATCTATAAGAATTAAGTGTATAGTGAGCTTTACATTTTTCTGATGGGCAAAGTAGGCATTGCATTGTTTTCACACTTTTAACTTTGTACCTTTCTGAATGATCTAAACCTTCTAAATGTAACCATGTATTTTATGTAAAATATCAATGAGGCTTATTTGCCTGGTGAGAATTTTTTTGAAAATTCTTCTCTGTATCTCTATATTTTTAAAACACTTAAAACAAGCGTGAAATGTATTTAGTAGCATTAACTTTCTAAATATCTTCTTCTGCCTTTTCAAAAGAGCACTTGAGCCAGGCAATAGTTTCCCTCTGGGCTCCGAGCTCCGGGCGTCTTCAGAGCACACTGCCCTGGCTCTGGGTCGCCCCTGAAGGGAGGAGCTGGCATCCCGTGGCAGGGCTGTTCACATAGGGGTCACTTCAGCGGAGGGGCCAGTTTGGGGCACTCTCTTGTGGGGCAGCAGCAAATCCAAGCCAGGCCTTCTGAGTAAAAACTGAAGCCAGCCTCTTTAATCAGATATTTCAAAGTCACTCAGCGTAACACCCAAAATGAACATATTCCTACCTGAAACTGTTTTATAGCCATGACAGGAAATGTATCTGAGGGTCTCAGCAGACTTGGGGACATCTTCTGGGGCCACTGTCAGTTAGGGACAATAAGGCTCAAGAGACTTCCTAAGTCTTGCTCCATCCAAACGCCCCGAGCAGAGGATGGCCAGCGCACAATGAGCTGAGAGCCCCCCTCCCTATCTCCGCATCAGCTTCAGGTAGGACGCTAACACCTGAGGCAATGTGACGTTACGCCAGGGGGTCCCCCCACCGACCCTGAAAAGCACTGCCTCTGTCTCTAATACGGAGAAAATAGATTCTTCTGATAGCAAAGCTCAATTAAATTTCAAAATATGAAAAATAAATTTCAAAATATGGCTACAGTTAGATGGTGGAAAGACTAACTCTTATAGGAAGGAATAACTGGGCAGCTAAGGGTTGGACTCTCTCCAAGGCTCTGGTGCAAAGGTCCTTTCTCTTTATTGTTTTAGCGAACTTCCAGTTGTTTGAACGGCCCCTGGCTCTGCGGGCGGGGGGCTGTCGTCTTTTGTGGCCCCCGACCCACGCTGTTAGAACGTGGGAACTAGATTACTTCATTCTGCTCCTGGGAAAGGGAACAGACTGGTGGGATTTTAAATGAATGCATTAAATTTGTTGATTATCAAAGGGAAAAGTGGAAAAAATAAACAAACTCTTACAAGGTCTTGGCAGCGGTACAGGGGCCAAAGTTTAAATCCCTGTTTTCAACCATATTAGATTTTGCAAAAGACCCTCAATGTTCCCTTCCCGTTCATTCAGGTGGGAGGAGGGTGCGCCCTTCTTGTAGGGGCCTCTGCAGCCTTTCCCCCGCCCCCGGACTCTTTTTCATGTAAAGGGAAGGCAAGGAGGGGGGAGGGGCGGCTCTGCTCCCGTGATCGTGAAAAAGGGCAGCAGCCTCGTGATGGTTTTCTGCTTAAAAAAAAAAGTAGCTATATATTTTAGTAACAATGAAAAAAAGTGTGGTAAGATAGATATTCTCTATTCTCACGTAGGTATAGGAATATACCCAGCCTTTTGGGAGATCAGTTTAGCAAAATGCATCAATATGTTAAAAATATATATAGACTTTGATTCAGTTATTCCCTCTTGGGGAGTCTCTTTGAAGGAAATAACCTAAAAACGGGACAAAGACTGATGAATTACGATCCTGTCATTGCATTGCTTGCAACAGTGAAAATCTCAAAGAACCCCAGTGTTTATCACATGAGGAATAACTGGTTATATTCTCATTGCTCTAGTCCCACAGCCACACCCCCCTCGGTGATTAAAAACAAATGAGAGGGCACTGCCCAGGGCGCAGCCTTAGAGAAGAGGCAGGCAATAAAGTTCGGTGACCGGGTGTGGAACCACACACATGGGAGGAGTGAATTGTATCAGTCACCTCTAGCTGGGGGGGCTCTGATTAATTCTTCCTTTTCTTTGCCGTATTTTCTTCTGTATCCAAAAGCTTTCAAATTTTTACTTCTCAAACACAAACTGCACACAAGCATTTGCAAATCTCCAACACACAGGCATAGGTGGCTAAAGGTGTTTGCTTTCGGGAAAGGCAGGACAGCTAACCAAGGCGCTCTCACCTGTGCCAGGCTGAGAAGCCCAGAAGCTGCTGGAGCGGGCGAGGAGGCTGCCTTTGTGGCCTCTTCAGTGGGGAGACGAGGTAAAGGAAATGCTCATCCAGTTTTTAATCCTCTCGGCTAATGACCAGACCTTTCTTGTGGTTTTACTGGGACTCTTTTTACTAAGTGGGAGGATTTACACTGTTTGTATTTGTATGTTGTACTTGGATTACGCCTTCATGTGTCACTCTGATGACAAAGGGGCTTCTAGCAGCAGGCAGGCAAGCTCCCCTCCTTTTAATGGAAAGCACATTCCAGCACTTTATTTTATCTGTAACACATAGAGCTGCTTAGAACAAAGCGTTGCCCCTAAGACATGATCCCCAAGAGTCTTTAATAAGGACCAGACTCCTGTGAAGGTATTAATTAAATATTTGAAGCAGAATGGTTTTAACTGCCTGGGGCATTTTTATGAGGGGAGGGAATATATTTAAAACCAGGGCTGTTTCTGTAACAGGAACCTGTTTTGAAGGAAATGTTCTTGGGTGGGACTCTACAGGTACCAGGCTGTCAAACCTCGGGGCAACATGATGTCAAAAACAGACGTTCTGAATGTTTCAAATGATGTTTGAGTTAGGTCCTTTCTGAGGAATTTGGACACACTCCTAAGGCGGTTTTAAAAAGAGGAGAATAGTGAGTGTATAAGGACGCCAGGCATCATTAGAGATAGTTTCCTCACAATAGTCCTGTGGGAGAGGTTTAGACAGGGCCATTTTACAGAGAAGGAAACGATTTAAATGGCTGTTTTCCAAGGTCACAAAGTTTGATGGAGGAACTAAGAACAAAACTTGGTTTAAAGTCTATCCATCCATTCCATCCATCCACCCTCTGCCTATAAATATATATTTCAAATACTGTATACTTTCCCAGAAAGTAATAGAAACAAAGGTGAGCTTACAGAGTGGGCCATCTCATAGGCATTTTTCTAAATTCAAAGTGGTCAGGGGGCTTGAACATGAGGTTCACCAGGGAAGCACAGAGTTAGTTGATTTTCCTGGAAGGCAATGTGGTGCGGTTACAAAGAGAAAAGCACCTGGAGTAAGAGGTCTAGGTTTGGGTCCTGGCTCCGCCACTGACTGATTTCTGTGATTTTGTGCAAGTCCCTCCGTGACAGGCTTCCTTGCCTTCAAAGTTAGAATTCCACTTGGAATCACTTAGGAGGTCAGTGAAGGCGAGTTAACGCTGAATTCCGTCCTAGTACTGGGGGTGAGGAGTAGGGAGAGGTTTGTTCCCCAACCACCTAGGGACCATTCTAGGTCTTTCGCAATCAGCAGTTCAGTGAGTTCGTGAGGAGCCTCCCCTTCCACCCCAATGATAGCCTAAGTGACAACTGAAGTGAAGGAAGACATGTTCAAGTCTGATATTGGAAGCCCCTCAAGGGAGTGATCATGTTATCATGAGCATGGGAACATGGCTGGACATGGCTAATGCGGGTGTGGCTCCTTCTGGCATTCATTCCTTTCCTTCCAGAGCCCACCAGTCCCCATCCCAGCCCAGCCAGCCCCTCCTCGGGCCACCCTCAGTGTGTGCCCACTTGCTCCAGAACTGCATCCTTCCATGGTACCTAGATCCCTCCCATATATCATGTTGTCTCATACATGACACGTTTGAATCTTCCCTAAATAAAACACGTGTTCATGTCTACGAAGGTCTTTTGTGACCTGGGACCAGGGGCTACCCACAAGAAAGGGCTGATTTTTTATTGTCCCTGTGATGGGCCTGCCCTGCCTGCTCCTGCCCATTCTCCTATGAGTCTTCAAAAACTCTAAGCTTTCCCATTCAGTCATTCTTGACTCTTTAGCTCAAGACCCCCCTCCACCTCTGCCCCCAGTTTTTCTTTCTCTACTTTCTTTAGAGAGCATTTTATGGGAATATACATAATCTCCACCTCCAAGCCATATTTCGGACACTCCAGGGCTACGTGTCTCAGACCCTCCTGCTCCAAGCAGGGGTCTGTGGATGAGCCATTGAGAACAGGAAGTCATACAGAGGAAAGGCAGAGGAAGTGAAGAACGCGGGGGATGGCTTCTCCTCACCCGCTCATGCCTGCTAAACTCCAAGCCTCAGACTCTCATTACTAAAATGGAGATCACAGTTGTATCTTCCCCAATGCTCTTTAGAAGGATTAAATACTTCATATCAATACGTACAAAGCACTTATCGGAGTGTCCTGTCCATGAGCTGCTGCTGCTGTTATGACTGTTAATAAAATAGTTGGAAATATAATGATTTGAGGTGGAAGAGTGTATCTTAGAAAGAACATATCTTTTGCATCTCAGCTGTCTCACTCGCTTTAGAGTTTTTGGGAATCAACCACCCCAGCCTGTTTCTTCAACCTTATTATAATGGGTAGGCCTGCGGGGATGTAAAGTCTCTCGGACTGTGTGCTGCACAAATTGTGCATCTTGAGTATTAGTCACCTAGTTTTGTGGCTGTCTTGCTTGATCTTGCCGAATGTTCCCAAGTGTTGAGGCTGCTGTTGCTTTGTGAGTTTGCCCGCACCAGCACTTGGAGCGGGAGGTACGCAGAGCAGGCAGATGGGGGGGGTGAAAGTTGGATAATATTGTGTGCTTGAACTGACAGTGATGCACAACACATCTGCAGAAATTGCTAAGAGTCCAAGCATTTACCAAAGGGAGGGAGGTGGGAGGTGGGGGTGGGACATGGGGCAGTGAGCAAAGGATGTTCCATCCCTGGCAATATAAACACAGCACAGTCTGTGACCTAAAAAGGCTTGGTTGGGAAAGCCATGGAAGTCTGCTGTCCACTGTTTGGACTGTGCGTAACCTCTTCGAAGAAGCACCCAGAGAGCTACCTGTGCAGTGTCTGAGAGCTGTCACCGGCCAGGCCAGAAGTGCTGGGCTCTGCCTGGGGCTCCTGGAGGCTGCCGCTGCTCTTTCTTGGGTAAGTGGCTCTACTTGCCACAGAAGGAAATGTGTTAGGGAGGTGCCAGTTACCTATCACAAGGCTCAGTGAGAGCACTGGCCAAATGCCCTGGGTCTGTCCCACACTCGCCTCTGTCCCTTACGTAGGCAGGCCCACCCACCTAGCCAGTGACTAATCAGGATGAACCTTGAGACCCTTGCCTCATTCACATTCCACAGGCTAAACCCTTCCCCAGGCCCAGCTTACACTACTCCCCAGCTTACACTGTCGGACCCCTTGCCTTCCCTGCTTATGGCTCCCCTCCCCGACCGTGGGATCTTGATTCAGCTATTTTGGTCTGGTTTTTGTCCCTGATCAGAATTAATATTAAAACTGTGCTGATGCTGATATAGTCTTTTTGGAGCCCAATGTGGGCCCTGAGGCTCCTTCTGGAACCTTCCCTCAAAGTTGTCTGTTGTCTTTGGAATGAGACAGATCTGGATTTCAATCCTTGCTCTGCCATTTATTAAGCCACTTGTCAAACTTTAGTTTCCTCATCCATAAAATGGAGAAAAGTATACTTTCATTTCAGAGTTGAGGTAAGGACTAAATGAGATAATCCAAACACATGCATTAAATAAAAGAATGATGTAAAACATAAACGTAATGCTTGACACATAGTGCTCAAAGAGTAACTATTTTTTGTGTGTGTGCTTTAAAATATTTATTTTCCTTTTGGTCTTTAAGCATAAAGTAGGCAATGAACTCAAACATTCCTGTTTTCTTTAATAATAATTTTTAAATGTTTAGTTTTCCATTAGGGCTTGCATTCAGTACTATTTTGCACTGGTTTCAGGTGTGCAGCACAGTGGTCAGGCGGTTACACACTTTACAAAGTGCTCCCCCTGGTACTTTAGGAGCCCACCTGGCACCATACTTAGTTTTTATATATTATCGAGTGTATTCCCTATGCTATCCTGGTAACTATTTTCTAAATCATCCGTATTATTAAAGATGAAATGCCTTTGTTTCCTCAATGTAACTTTCTTGTGCCAGTTCACACTCTCAGCAGACCTCGAGTTAATTTGGGCTGTGGACAAGTGTGATTGGGGCGGAATTGGTATTATCTCTGATTCCCTCTTGGCTTTTTTTTAATTGCACACACATACACACTATGTTTATATGTGCATATGTGTGGTGTATATATATACACACATGCACAGGTATGTATGTCTTTGTGCTTTTATTTATTTATCTTATTTATTTACACTTCATCTAAAATCGGTATGTTTAATGAACAGTGGAATTTTGCAGATGTATGCACAGAGTGGAACAAACGGGACCTGAGGTTTGGGGGAAGGAAGGGCTTGGGTTGGAAGGGACGTGCCCTCCTGACACTGGACCCTGATGTCCCATGGCTTGTGTGTTGTGCTGTCACCAACAGGCACTCCTTGATGTTGGGAATGGTGTCTTCTTTCTCCTGCATTCTTTGTGCCTGAAACCTGATATTTGTCTGGCAAATATTTATTGAATTAAACAGCAGCCCTTGTATAATGGCAAGCTTCTTTTTAAAATTAATATATATTTTTCTATAAGAAAATCATGAAGTGATTTCTGATGTTATTAATAGAACTCAAGTGGCTCTTGTCAGATTTTTCTTTTAATAACAAAATTACTGCTTCCAACATCTATCTTAAGATAGTATTTGTTCACTAGGCCTAAAAGAACTGGGGCTTTGAGGGAAGTTTGCACTGCTTTTGGAGACAGGCAGGAGCAGCAGGTTTTACCCAGAATGCAGAGCTGCAGCTTGCCCAGGCTGGTGAGCTAGGGAAGCAAGTTAAAATGCTTTGCTTCACAGGGTGATGTAAAGCAAAAACTAGTCCCTTAGAAATGATTTCTTCCAATGTTACTGGTGTCTTTATAAGAAGATGGCCATGTGAAGACAGAGAGACACGCAGGGGAGAACTCTGTGGGACAACCAAGGCCGTGCTGGCAAGTCAAAGAACACTGACACTTGCCAGCAAACCACCAAAAGCTAGGAAGAAGATTCAACTTCTTTGAATCTACTTGACCCTCGATTTTGACGTTTTTCATCTAGTTCTTCTCTTATGTTTCCCTGTGTTTTCCACACATGTATGCTAGCCTTGTTCCTACTTGGTTATTGAGGGCAGGTATTTTTTCACTCACCTTGTCTCCCTGCCTCTGATGATGACCTCCTGTGCTACTTGTGAACTCTTCCTCTGCCCAGAGCTGGAGGGCATGGTTGCCCAGGTTGTCCACTGCACAAGGGTCCCTTGCCAAAAGGGGCAACATTTTAAAAATTCTCATGAAGGTGCTATACTGGCCTGTGCTGGCGGGCCCATTCTCCTCCTAAAGTCAGTGTTCTTCTGCCTTCTCTGTGCCCTCTGCCCTCGAGGTCTCCAATGGCTGCTGTGGTTTTTGTCCCTTGCCCAGTGAAGCCCCATCTCCGTCACTGCCTCTGCCTTTTCCCAGCACCCTCTAACAGTGCTAGGCCTTCCAGAGCTTTCAGAATGCATTTCTATGGTACCTCTTTCTATGGTAGCTTGTGGGAAGCTCAGGGGCAGCTCTCTGTAGCATCAAAAACAATTTGTTACTGTTCTTTCTTCTCACCCCACAGCATAAGCCTGCAGGAGCCGCAGGTGGTGGCGTCACCACAGCTTAGGATCCAAGAGATTCATTCCAGCCGCTAAAGCGCTAAGCTTTCCCTGTGATCACACATTTTTGCACCAGCCAGAGCTCACACATGCCTTCAGAGACCCACAGCCAGTGGCATGTGGAAATCAGTGACTGCTCACAGGAGCTGCCCAAGGCCGGCTGTCCTGATGAGGGACGAGGGAGGGAGGGCCCTGATTAAGTGCAAGATGAGATGTGTTTGAAACAACTGACAAGAAACTGTCCCTCAAAAATCAGGACAGCTGTGGGCTCCTCCACGCAGCAGATGGGTGTGCAGAGAATGCTATGCAGCTTTAATCCCATTTAACACGCCTGTCAGGGAATTGGGTCCATCTCAGTATCAACTCGGGTTTCATACATTGTTTGTTTGACAGAGTTCGGTCTTACGCTGCATGCTGCGCTCAGCATGGCTAGAGAGAAGATGATTTCTGGGCCTTGTTTTCAGCAGAGAGCAGCTAGTGCTGCTCCGCCGGGCTGGGAAAGTGGCCGAGTTCATGGCGGGGTTGGATGCAGGGTGAAGGGGGCACTGAAAGCCATTGGCCCTCCCCAGCTTAGGGGGCAGAGCTCAGCTGAGGCTGGGGCAATAGAGCTCAAGGAGTGGTCACCCCAGACCGGATTTATGATCTCTGTGGGATGGCACCAGCATGTAGCTGTGTAAAAATTCTGGATTTTTGAGTGCTTCTATGAATGCTCACTTCATAAAAGCCTAGGAAAAAATTTAAATATTTCCACTCTGGGTCAAGCCAGCACACAGTTTCTGGCCAGGGAAGGCAACTCTGCTGGCTACAAGCCCTAGGAGTGAGTGACAGCATGATGGAACAGGAGAAGGGGTTTGGGAGTCAACAGACCGCAGTTCAATTCCTGCTGTTGCCTCATTCAATTATCCACAAACGTCCATGGAGTGCTAATTCTGTTGAAGGCACATTCTCTGCATTTATTTCAAGTGAGAAAAACAACCTTTCATTTGGTCAAGCCATGGTGGCTTGGGTGGCAACCCAGCCTGTTCCTAACGGATATGAGGACAGGGATCCCCTCTTGGGTCAGTGTCTTGGGGATAAGTGAGGGAGTGCAGGAAAAACGCTCAGAACATCGTGCTGATACACCAAGGTTGCAGGTGCAATCTCTGACAGGGCACGTACAGGAATCAACCAATGAATGTATAAATAAATGGAACAACAAATCTCTCTCTCTCATCAATTAAAAAAGAAAGAGAGAGGGAGAGAGAGAGAGAAGAAAGAAAACACTTAGGAAAGTGTAGGAATAAGGAGCTCAATATATAATGGTCAGCAGCAATAAAACTGTTTTTTTTTTTTCCTTCCCAGGAAAGGGATGTTTCTGTTTCCTTGAGAAAAGTTCCCCACACATGAACACGACATGCCATTTTCTGCCCATCCTACTAGCTCTGTGCTATCGTCTGGGTCATTTGGCCTGCTGGCAATAGATACCCTCCTTGAACTGTAACATTTAAAAACTGGTTTGGAATTAAGCTTTGCTTGTTTGAATTGCAAAGGTGTAAAAAAAAAAAAAAAAGCTGGTTCTCAAATAATACCACTATAGATTTTTCTCTCTAAATCTCCTTGTAAGGCATTAAAAACAGAAACCAAATGCCTGTAAACATATACACCCTATCCTTGGAAAGAAATGAATTCTTTTGTTTCTACCTGGTGGGGCCCTTGTCAGTGGAGAGACGTGAGGTAGGAGAGGCTGACAGCGCACCTGCTGCACTTGCCCTCTGGCCTTCGGAAGCCAGCCCTGATGGTGTGCTACTTAGCTTGGTTTTCTAGTTGTATCCTTAGTTTCACAGCTTTTATAGAATTTTTTGAGCACTTCAAAAGAGAATTTTATCTTGTGCTTTCTAAAGTCTGTTCTTTTGCCATCTAGTTAAGTATCCTACTCAGTGCAGATGCTGAGTCCGCAGTCACTGACTTGACTCTGCCCCAAAACCATGTTTTTAGCTTATCCACATGGACAGGTTTGAACCATGGCATCTCAGCAAGGTCTCCCTGCAGCTATTAATGCACCTGAATGCTCATTTCAAATGATCTAGATGAACAAGAGCTTCATGTGAGGATGACCGCTGATTTGACTTGTAAAGGAATCAACTTCTGGCTATTTGTTCACCGTTTCTAGGTGTGGAACTGGCCAGAGAGGGATGGAGGAGGGCAGTGGTCATCAAAGTTCAGTAGCATGTGAATTGCCAGTGGAGTGCTTGCAGAAGCAGATTCCCCACTCTGGCCCCCACACTTGGGGTCTGGGTTGGAACTGGGCATTCTGTCTATTTAGTATGCTCCTAAGCAGTCCAATGTAGGTGATCCTGAGACCAGTCTTTGAGAAACGCTAACGTCCAAGGGAGAAATATGAGTGACCAAGACGTAGCATCCTCATCAGCACAGATACTGATTCCACAGTCACTGACTTGCCTGTGCCACCAACAATGTGTTTTAAGCTTATCCATGGCTTTGAGCAAGAAGACATGCTCAAAACCACTAGTATTTAAAGAAGTATAAAGTAAAATAGTATTTTTTACCTGAACAATTGGCAAATATTTTTCTAAGTAATAGCACCCAGCGCAGGCAAAGACCCAGCTCTCTCATGCTAAGGGGAGTGGAAACTGTGTGCTGCCTCAGGGGCAAGGGCATGGCAGGGGCGGGGGGCAGGAGGACCTGGTCCTATGTATTAAGGAACCATAACAGGTTCCCATCCCTTCAACCCAAGAGAATACTTCAGGGAATTTATCATAAAGAGTAATCATAACCGTGTGCAAAGTTTTAATGCTATAGATGCATCATTATTCATTGCAGAGCTATCTATTCTATGAAAATTAGAAATAATCTAAGTGCCCAACATGAAAAGTGTTTGGTTAAAAAATTATGGTAGATTAAACTGATGAAATACTATGCAGGCATTGTTAGAATGGTATTTGTAGAAGAACATGAAAAGTTGTGAGAATGTTAGCATAAAATAGTATTAAGTGAAAAATAAATACATATTTAGAAAAATAATTTGTGCACACTTTTTTATATTTTTCAAAATTTCCACAATGATCATGTCTTTAATAGAACTAATTAATATTACTTCTAAAAGGGGAGGAAATACCTTTGGCGTCTGTCAGGCCTGGGTTTGCATTTCTGTCACTGATGGAGTATGATTTGGGGCATTAATCTCTCTGTGTTTCATATTTCTCAACTGTAAAATTGAGTAAATGCTAACAGCATATGGGTTTGTCATGAGGATTAAAGAGATAATTATGTAAATGTACTTGACACATAGTAACGCATATGACTGTTAGGTTTTGTCTCCCTATTCAAATTTTTGAAAACAGAAAAAGTATTAAACTCTGGCCAAAGATCAAAAGAATTCATTTCTTTTACATAAACTATGGAATTTCAAGTTTTTTTAAAAATACTTTTCTGGAAAAGGGTTTTTAGGGCATATCAGATATGGCTGGAAATGAAAACTGGACTTTGTCACTGACACTCTCATTGGCTAATTGCAGCCCTTGTTTTCTTTTTTGTCAGTTTTAACACTTTGGAAGATTTAAACAATTTTCCTCCTCGTAAAATTTTAATAAACAAAAATCTTATGATCCTTTTCTACAGAGGCAGTAAGGCTCAGACTATTAAAATTTTCCTATTCCTTAAAATCAGAGAGTCCCAAGACTATTTACAATAGCACCAAAAATGTAAGACATATAGAAATAAATCTAACAAAAGATGTGACAGAATTCAACAAAGAAAACCACAAAACATTATTGAGAGAAAATGTTTAAATACCCTTAAATAAATGTAGGAAATGTACCATGTTTATGTTCTGAAAGATTTAATCCTGTAGAGACATCTAGTTTTCCTGGATTAATCTATATGTATGTTCTCCAAAAGACATAGAATATGTATAGCAGCATAATTTGTAATAGACAAAAATTGACAACAACCCAAAAACTCATCATCAGTAGAATAGAGAGACCAATTGTGGTATATTCCCCAAATGTAGGGATGCACACCAATAATAATGAGCAACGACACATTTTACAGATACCCAGCCCAGAAGATCAACATCATTAAGGTCAACGAGAGTGAGTCACTGTGTCTGGAGACTCACCTCTGACCGGCCACAGAAGCCATTGGCAAGAACTCTTGTTATGGTGGAGATGGACTGATTGGTTCCTTAATCCAAGGAAAGACTTGTCTGCCCCTTAAAATGTGATCTTTTCTTTCTCATTATATTTTACACAAGAAAGTAAGACTATAAAGACACTTGGCATTTATTTCTTTGAGCCAAGTGAGCTACTCATCTGGCACCAGGGCTGTCCAGTCATCTTGGTTAGCGATGGATCAGTAACTGCTGATGGACCCACAAAACTGTCCGCATTAGCTCTTTTGAAGATAGCCTTAATTTTAAATGAACACATGTCGTGTTTTCAAGATATATATCACCACAGGTATATCTCAACCAACATACCCTTGGAGTAAAGCAACATTCACTATAAACTTGGCCTGGGTATAGTGGCCACAGGAAAAGATGATAAGGCTTCATAATTGGAGCTGAGAAGTGAGGGGGGTGCTGTGTCAGGGGCAGTCTTCCTGTTGGTGGTTTGCAGTTCAGACTGGCTGAGCAGAGGCAGATGCTTGGAAGGCCTGAACATTTAGGAGCAGATGCCACTATATATAGATATTTGTCCTTTTTAACAAAAAGCAGAACCACCAAGTCTCCAGATGAGGTGGCCCCAGGAAATGAGCAGGGAGAGTTCGTGATTCTCCTTGTGAGTGCACTGGCGTTAGTGCGGCCCAGCCACTCCCTTGTGACTCCCATGGGTACCGTGATACTCAAGGCCTCCTGGCTTTTCCTGTGGCTTTGCTTCCTCGTCACTTGCTTGCCGTAAGCCTTAACCCAATTCTATGCCTATGTTTGCTTTTAGCTTCAGATCCCACTGCCAAGAATCTTTCTGTTAATATTTCTCAGTTCAGATTCATGAAAGGAAAGTTGACTGGCCATTATCACCTGTTTGTGCCAGCCTGTGTCATCACAGCTTCCTGGCCGGCCTTCAGATTCTGTGCCTTGGAGCAGGAGTCCGCCCCTGATCCCTCCCTCTAAGGTCTGGCCGAGGTGAGGGTTGAGGAAGAAAGTCATGCATCATGAAACATACAGGCTGCCTCTTTGCCACAGATGGTGGCTGGCGCAGGAAGAGCTACTGATATGTCTGGTCACCACCTAAGTTTCTACACTGAAGGCTGCTCATCCCATGGTGTGGGACAGAGGTCTGACAAGGGCAGAGTTTCTTCAACCCTAAGAGATACAAGAGGATGAAGAAGCTATGACCCAACATCCTGGGGCAAAAAAGAGGGACCAAGCCTCCTCTGTGGTCAATGTGGCTTTAGTGAAAGAGCCCAAGCCCATGTAGGAGGCCTGGTTCTCACCTCAGGCCTGACAGTAAAATGTCCTAGAGGGTGCTTCAATTTCTGAGCTTTGTCAGAGTTTTGACTAGATCCTCTACAGGGTCCCCCTTACCTATAAACTTTCCCACTCCACAACTGCAGTGCCGTGGTCAGGCGAGAGACTGAGCTATGACACTGGCCGCCTCTCTTTCCCTCTTATACCTCAAAAGTTGATTCTTAACCCAACAGATCAAGGGATCCTGTTAAGACATTTGTTGGGTCAAGTCACTCTTCTCATCCAACTCTCTAAGGGCTGGTTAGCTCATTTAGGGTTAAAGCCAAAGTCCCTCCTTATCCCCTCACCTCTTCTCCAGTCTCACCTTCTACTTATCTTTCCTCCCTCCCCTCCGGCCACAGGCTGCCTTGCTGGTCTTCAAACAGGCCAGGATGTCCTGCTTCAGGCATTTTACACTTGCTCTTCCCTTTGCTCTTCCCCCAGAGAGCCACACAATCCTCCTCCAATCACTCTATATAGAATAGCAGCGCCTGCAACAACTGGCATCTATTAATTTTTTTATTGTCTACTCCACTCCCCCCGCCCCAACACACACACTAGTTTTGGACTTTGGTTTGCTCTCCCTCATATCCTCAAAGTTCAGAACACTGTCTAAAGAAACAATACAAAACAAAACAAAAAAAACAAGATGGAGTTCAAGTAAATAAATAAAACAGTATAAACTTATTAGGATAGTGTGTATTGTTTAGTTGTTTTGCTTTTATATGTGACATCTGTGCCAGCATCTTCCTTGAGCTTTTCTTACCCAAGATGCTTCAGGAATAAAAGTGCTCGTAGAACCAACTCTAGTGCCATTTGTTGGTTGCACCTAGTGGGGCTGTGAGACAGGCCTTCTGCATGCTGACGATCTCAGCCAATTGTAAAGTAACTCTTCAAAGATGATCTTCTGGGTATGGGCAGGAGAAATAAAAAAGGAAATCCCATAAAAGTAACAGCAGCATCTATCTGGTGAAACCCAGCAGCCCAGGAGGAGAGGAAGAATAAAGACGCGCAGTCTAACTCCTGAAACCGCAGGAGAGCATGTTCTGGGTGGGATGTAACACCCAGACATCTGTTGGTGACATCTACAGTCAGACATGCATCATTGGAGGGATCTGTAAATTATATGGGGGACAGTTTAATGATCTGCAAAGCAGTACATCCAGCCAGCACAAAAAGCATCTTCGAAATAGGGCAAGGGAATCCGCATAGGGGACAGGAGTGGTGAGGTGCATGAGTGGGTGAAAGGGCTCTGCAAGACCCCTTGGAAATAGTAACCTTGAAGGTGGGGTGGGAGGGAGTGAAGAAGGCAGTAGTGCTTTATATATTCCAGGGAGGATCAGACAGGAAACAGGAGGAGGCCAGCACAGCCTAGGGGAACAGAGGAGGTACTGTCTTTTCAAAAAGGAGAAAAATAAAAAGAAAAACTGGATTCTAAAGAACAGAAGCTACTTCCTCCCTCTATCCCCCATAACAGGAATAAATAGCACAAATAGTAGCAAACCAATGCGGTTGACACTAAGTAGTTTCTTATAAACATCCTAAGACATCAGTCTTCAGGCTTTTATTGTGCTGAAACCTTTTTTATTTTTCAGATAAAGTTTATGTAGAGTTCCACTAGGATATAAGCTCCATGAGGTCAGGTTTTTGTCCTGTTGTTCACGCTTGTATCCCTAGAGTTTATTACCTAACAGGCACTCAATGAATATTTGTTAAATGCATGCATGAATGAATGAATGAATGAATGAGTAGGTATGTAGTTGAACCGAGAAGAATCATTACCTTTCTAGCAGATACCAGAGTTCCTTAGGGAAAGAACCTTATGTCAAGGAAAAACCTTGGTAAGTCACCCAAGGAAGAAGGCAACCAAGAGAGAGCTAACAGCTTTGTGTAAGTGATAAACCTGAATTTAATGGTGGGACAATAGGCAGCAAAGACACAGGGGAGAGAGAAGGATGCAGAGGCCGAGTAACAAGTCTTGTCACGGCCAGTCATGACTAATACTGTTACATTACAGGCCATGTGGTTCTGCATGGGAACTCCTTATCATTATCCCCAAATCTCCAGTAAAAATGCAGTCCACACATCTTCCTTATGTGTGAGATTGGGAAGGATATCAAGAGGAAAGGGTCAACACCGAGAAGAAGATAGAAAAACAATAGAAAGTTGTGTGACCTGGAGGGAAGTATGAGATAGAGGTGACTGGGAAACATGGGCCTCTAAAAAGTTGGAGAAATCTTGAAGGGAGCTTGTATTTCCTCCTGGTTGTAGAACGGGCTTTGGGTTGAACTTGCCTGGACATTAAAGATAGCTGATATCAGGGATCCAGAGAAAACAGATGTAGCAGAGCTGCTGAGGATGAAAAGAGATGGAACTCTGCTCCCTTCTGCTGTCCCCTTTCTCATTGTGCCATGCCTACCTCTGGGACTTTTAAGACCTGAGAACAGAAAAATGAGAAGGATGTTTGGGGGAGTCAGGGGTGGGGATTTGGATCCAGAACCTGAGATGGAGGGGACATTCCTGAGGTGTTTATATCCCCAATTCCCAAAATCAAGGATACATCTCATATCCTGATCTATACAGCCTGGATAATTATGCCTACCCCAGAGGATGGTCAAAATGTATCTTCACTGAGAATGAGCCACAAAACTGTTGAGATTTAGTGATGTCTGGACTCTTCCCTGGCTACGGCTCCTTTCCCACACCGGCCTTGGTATGTGGAGCATTGAAATTAATGCTTCAGGCAAAATAACAAATGACTCTCCTCCCCTAGTGGTCCATCTGTTAGGTCACTTGAAAATTGTTAAAGAAGCAAAGTTCAAATATTTTAGCTGCAAACTATACCTAAAAAATAAAATAAGTAACAGCAACAAAAATGCCTAGCTGAAAAGGGTCCATAGCGAGTTCCACTTTTGTCATCTAGTTGTCGGAGAAGATGTCCCAGAGTGGCACGCCCCTACGAGGCCTTTTCTCTGTTTGTCCCCACACACAGCACCAATTTCTGGTCAGAGGCTATCTACAGAGAGTAAAGGGCAGATCAGGAAATATCCGAGTTAAAGACCTTCAAATAGGCCCTGGAAGGATGCCCGAATACTTTACACATGAGAGCAGAGAGCAAATACAGAAGAGGTGGATATAAGGCCTGGTATAATAGGGCAAAACCCATGGGGCTACTGCCATTGACAGGGAGTCAGCTCCTCCTCCCCCTCCCCAGCTGCCCCCCTTCCCCCTCTCCTGCTCCTACCTGATGTTCAGCTTTCCAGTGTAATCTCTGGTGATGCAGGGTAAACAACCTCACCTGAGGTGACAGAGCTAATCCTCAAGCCCCGCTTCCCAATCACTATTAATCTTTTTAAGAAAAAGTGGCTCCAGTGGTTGGCTTGCACCCCAGGCCAGTCATTTCCCATTCCCTCTGTCTGGCACAAGAACTGAATAGCATGGAAACTGTCTGGAGAGGAAAGGAGGGAAAAGCCCTTGGCGGAGGAAAAGAAGTGGGGTGCCAGGCATGCCTAGTTGGGTGGGGAGTTTAGAGGTAATCAAGAGAGGGTTGGGTGCTCCCATTTCTTAGCACCCAGAGGGAAAGACCCAAGAAGAAGCTCAAGGTCACTCACTCATTACTTCGTTTACTCAATCACCCACTCATTTGTTAAGTCCTTGAACGAGGCCCATTGTAGATACTGGGCACATAAAATTAAAAGAAATTGTATTTTCTCATGAGGAGTTCATAGTCTAGAGGCAAAGATTCTCCATAAGCAGAACGTTGTCCTGCAGTGTGCCAAGTGCCATACATTCACATTCATTTATTGATCACCTGCGATGTGGCGGACACTTTTCTAGGCTCTGGGGATGTACGTTCAAAGTGTGTTACATGAGCCCTGGGAGACAAAGCCTGGGGCTTCTAACACCTCACCCCAGGGTCTCCCCTGACTGCCTACTCTAGGCCCATTTAAAGGCTGAAACCCTTGCCCTGGCTGGTGTAGCTAAGTGAAATGAGTGCCAGCCTGCGAACCAAAGGGTCACTAGATCAATTTCCAGTCAGGGCACATGCCTGAGTTTTGGGCCAGGTCCCCAGTGAGGGGCGCTCAGGAGGCAACCACACATTGATGTTTCTCTCTCCCTCTTTCTCCTTCCCTTCTTCTCTCTCTAAAAATAAATAAATAAAATCTTCAAAAATAAATAAATAAAGGCTGAAATCCCCTTATTTGTCAGAATGTTGTTCTTCCCCTACCACCAATGAACCCCAGAAAAGTGCAGCCTCTGGCTGCTGGGGACGTGAAAGGGGGCCTGGCCATGCAGTGGGCTATCAGAGATCCTGGCCACGGTGACTTTGAGAGAGAGCTCCCAGTGGGATATGGACAAGCAGTTGCCATTTTTTTATTGCAAATTTTACATGACCTGCACAAGTTAGAGGTGGGTGAGGGGTATTCGTGATGGTGGTGGTGAAAATTACATTTGCGACACAGTGAAAATACCTCTGTGGTTAAAGAAGCCATTTAACCTTCACTTAAAAATACCATAGCTTGACATTTTCCAAACTGGGCCTGAAGAACACTTGTATTTCTACAGATTTTTTTTTAAAGATTCAATGCTTTATGTAAATTTTTGATTTGCCAATTAAATAAAATCAAACTGCTTTCTTTTAATTCCAAACTGCTCCATGCCTTGGCTATGAAAAAGTGCACCATGAGTCTATGAGAATGAAGAGATGTTCAAACTCGCTTGTGTGGGACCAACTGAACTTGGGGAGACCAGTGTTCAGGAGAATATAAGTCATACAGTATAGGTCCAATGTTTCGGGAAGTTTTGGGATACCATGGTTAACAGCGGTGTGTGTCCCCTGAATTGTCCTGGAAAGAAACACATATGAGGTGTTTAGGAGATGTGCAAAACAAGACCCAGGCCACCGTGGAACTGGGAAAAGTTATCTGAGGGCAGGGACTGGGTGATTTGTCCTCCGCTCTCTTTTATCAACATGATTATCAGTGATCCGGGACAGCTGGATTCCCTGCCTTTGCCCTGAATCTGCACAGTGGGTGGCAGCAGCCATCCAGCCCTCTGCCAGAAACCTATCTGTCCTTTCTGCTCAAAACCTCACAGGACTGAGAGAGAACTTGTGGGCACAGACAGTCATTCACGTGGTTCTCCTCCCGCAGCCTGCTGCAAGATCCGGGACATGCTGCAGGACACTTACAAGACGTTGCTTCTCTGGTTGGCTTGAATATCTCTCAAGTGATGAGAGCCCCATGCTAATGGACCCAAGGTAGGGAGTACTGCTGTAGTGGCAAAAAGGGGACACATTCCCATCAAGAATATTACCCTTTGCGACAAAAAGGATGGACCTGGAGAGTATTGTATTAAGTGAAATAAGCCAGTCAGAGAAAGACAAATACCATATGATTTCACTCGTCTGTGGAATCTAATGAACAAAAAAACTAACAAACAAAACAGAAACAGACTCATAGGTAGAACAGACTGACAGCTGTCAGAGGGGAGGGGGGCTGGGGGCTGGAAGAAAAAGGTAAAGAGATTTTAAAAAAGAAAGAAAAAGAACCTCATGGCTCTGGTTGGTGTGGCTCGGTTGGTTGAAGCGTAGTTCTGTAAACCGAAATGTTGTGGGTTCAAGTCCTGGTCAGGGCACATGCCTGGGTTTTGGGTTTAATCCCTGGTTGGGGCACAGGCAAGGCAACTGAGTGATTTTCCTCTCTCACAGTGATGTTTCTCTAGCTCTCTCTTTCCCTTTCTTCTCTCTAAAATCAATAAGCATGTCCTCAGGTGAGGATAAAAAGAAAGACATGAACCTCATAGACGTACAACAGAGTGGCAATCACCAGAATGAGAGGGTGGGGGCAGGGAGGTAGAAGAGGGTGATGGTGGTGGAAGGAGACCTGACTCGGGGTGGTGGACACACGATACAGTGTACAGATGATGTGTTATAGAACTGTACACCTGAAACATGTATAACTTTATTAACCAATGTCACCTCAATAAATTCAATAAAAGTAAAATAAAAGATGATATTCTAACAATGGTGACTCCAGGTGTCATCCGGAACTTGGAGATTTACATATTTTTAGAACAGATAGACCCTTGACGGCCATTGATACCAACCTCTGTTTCACAGGAGAGGCAGTTTATAGAGATTAAGTGACTCACTTAACTTTGCTTATTGTTCTCAAAATTAGGGAAAAAGATTACAACCAACCCTGCAGAGTAGAAAGAGACATGTGACAGTAGAAAAATGTACAAACTCCAGTTTGCATATCAAGAAGGGAGTGACAAGGGTCAGGGAGCGGGAGGAGGATGGGTGAGAATATTCCAGCTCAGTGAGTCCATGAACAGGAACAGGAGCGAGGCATCTAGATGGTGGATTCTAAACAAATCTAGCTTGATGGTCACCGTTTTATACAGCGTGATGCCCCAATGCAAAAGGAAGAACACCCATGATAGGGCTTTGCAGTTTTGCAGTTTTAGGTTTCAGCTGAATATTTCTGGGCTGCAGTCAGGTAAAGATCCTTCTGGTGGGCAGCAGAGTTACAGGTGGCTCAGGCATTGGTGGCAGGAAAAGCTATTAGGAAACCTAAAAGATTCCAGTTGCTAAGTTCCTGAAAAATGACTTTTGGTCCAACAACAACTACTGTCCTTTGTTGAGCACTATGTTAGATTCTTTACATAAATTATCTCCAACCTCCACAAATAGCCAGGAAGGCAGGTCTGATGATTCTCAGTTTACAGATGAGGAAGTGGAGGCTGCTGGAAGTAACTGATGTGGCAGGTGGCGCAGGTGGGAAATGCCAAATCAAGATTCTAACTATGTCTGTATGACCCCAACAGGATCCTTCTCCCTCGGGAGGGCTGATTTTATTTCCTTACCGGTAAGATTCTGAGCCAGCTGGAAGCAAGTTTTGTCAGAGAATAATGGGACTATAGGGTTATTTCCCCTTTTCCTGGGGAAATGCAATGTAAACAGTGGTGTCTTTAAAAAAAATTCTTAACTGAGGATATGTTCATTAATTTTAGAGAGAAAGGAAGGAAGGGGGAAGGAGGAAAAGAGAGCGAGAGTGAGGGAAGAGAGAGAAACATGAGTGTGAGAGAGAAACAATGCACCCCAACTGGGCATTGAACACACAACCTAGGTGTGTGCCCTAACAGGGGATCAAATCCGCAAACTTTTGGTGCACAGGATGACGCTCCAACCATCTCAGCCACCTAGCCAGGGCAACAATGCTATCTGTCATATATGGGATGATTAAAAAATATTTGATGTTTTCCATATTTTCCAAAATAACCAGACTTTAATTTACCTATAGAAAATAGTAAGCTTTACATGAAAAAAATATAATTATGACAGTATTTTAATCCTTACCTCTATCTTTTAGGTTTCTAAAAATAAAATTGAGTGTTGGTATCTAACTGTATTTAGCTAAGAAGCCAAGCTCTCCAGTAGAACAAAAGATATCCCTCCTACTCCCCTCAACCTTAAAATGTTATTAATTCTTCTTCACTTCTCTCAATGAGAAAGCTCTCTTTTGCTGAATGGGGACTCCTTGGGATTATATAATTACTTGAGACAATTAAACTCCAGCTAATATCTGGGACATGTCCATTGTATTGTGAAAATGATTCATTTATCTTTCTAGGAGCTTCCAGGGGCTTTTGTTCGACACCTACCCATCTTGGGAGTGTGGGTGCATTGTGAACATATTAAAATAAAACTTTTATTTTTAAATATTTTGTTTGATGAAATCTTTGGTTGATGAAATATTTTGATAGTAATATTAATAACAATTTTCTCTGGGGCTGGGTAGTTATTTTGTCAAAATAGAGTATCTGCATGTATTAATCTTCTCTTGCTGCTATAACAAATTATTACAAATTTAGTGGCTTAAAGTAACACAAATTCATTATTTTATAGTTATGAAGGTCAGAAATCTAAAGTGGGTGTCACCAGTCTAAAATCAAGGTGTTGGCAGGGCTGTGTTTTTTTCTGGAGGCTTTAGGGGAGAATTTGTTTCCTTGTCCTTTCCAGTTCTAAGGGGCTGCCCACATTGCTTTGCCCACAGGCCCCCTCCCTCTCTCTCCAAAGCCAGCAACACTGCATTGCACTCACTATTTATTCTTTCATGGCCATGTCTTGCTCTGACTCTCTTTTGTCTCCCTCTTCTACTTTTAAGGCCCTTGTGATGACATTGGGACCACCCAGACAATCCAGGATAGTCATTCTATCTCAAGGTCCTTAATTTAATCACATTTGCAAACTTCCCTTTTTCACATAAGATAACATACTCATGAGCTCTTGGGAGTAGAACATGGGTATCTTTGAGAGGCCGTTATTGTGCCTACCACTGTGCATGCATGCTTGTGTGTGGGCGGGGGGGGGCGGTCAGGGAGGAGATTGGGGAAAGGAAGATTATAATGCAAAAGTGTATAAAAGCAAGGAAACCATTGATTTATTTTTAGCATTCAGCTTGCTTTTCAGGTCCTGGGGATCTTTCTGGATGACTCCCCTCTTTTTAAGTACTGACACCCACACTCCATGATCTAAGGGCCCATGCCAGGGTCATGGTGAACACTGAATTGTTTCTCTGTGATGATGTAGATCCAATGGCCCACTCAGGTTGTTGATAAAGCAGAGGCCCAAAGGAAGGGAACCATTATTAACTGAGGGTTTGCTATATGCCAGGTTTTATTTCTTTATTTAATTGTTGTAACAAACTGATAAAGTGGGTACTTTTGCCCTCATTTTATAGATGAAGAAAGTCAATGATGTTTTATGTAAACTGGCCAAGTTAAAAAGAGCCAGTAAGTGGCAGAGCTAGAATTTAAACTCCTTCCAGTCTGGTTTAAAATCAAGCTCTTTTGCATTTCTGTATATGTGGTTGCCTGGAGGCCAAGGTCACACTGCCAGTTTAAGGCAGGAGCCTCCTCTCACACACACTGGTGAGGTTTTTTTTTTTTCTTTTCTTTTGTCTCTTCTCTCTGAATGCAGAGGGATTCAGACCCCTGGTATAGAGTAAGTCAGCTACACATGAAGAAAATATACCAGGGTCTGCAATTTGGCTAACAACTATGAAAAAGTAGATCTTAAAATCAGGAGCTTAAAATTTCTAGAGGTTAAGGAAGTGTTTCTCCTAGTTTTGGAGTCTGATGCTAAATCTCTAAGCCTTAAAAAATATTTTTTAAAACCTTACCATATATTTACCACTAATTGTAATTTGGATCAGATGAGTCTGGTCATGTACACGGCAGGCAAGAGACTTGGGAGGACTAGGTACTGGGGACAAGCTGAAATGATAAACTTTAGAAAACCCACAACCAATTTGAAAACCAGGTTGATAATGCCTCTAATTTAAACCAGCTGAAAGTTCTGAATCCTCTGGTTATTTGAAATGATGAAAGCTTTGGTAACCAAAGACAAACAGAAGAATCTTTTTATTATGCAAAAAGAACAAAACTACTGGCTGTGCCTGCTCATTCACCTTAGGGAAGTATATGTGCTCGCACTAGGGTTTTATTTTTATCTTTTTTTTTTCCTTTTCAGAATCCTTTCTTTCTTCCCATGGGAGACATTTTATGCTCAATGGACATGGCAGAAGCAAATAAAAGTAAAAGGAGCCACGCACTTGTTTGGAATCATTAACTCCAAGGGTTGCTTCTACTACCTGGATAAGGGAGGGGAATCATCCCCAGGGGCCTCCGAAAGCCCTCATTGAATGCACAGCTCCAGAAAACTTGAGCCCATTCTCACCTGCACAGTAGGGTTTGGAAACCTCAGCATTTATAATGCTTAATGGCAGAGCCTGTGAGTGTAGAAAAAGTAAAGAGAAGTCTTGGGACAATTGCCCCAAGAAGTGGGGGTTGGGCAGAAGACACAATACAGAAAATGTACTCCCAGTTGGTAAAGGAGAGAAAACAACAACAAAATTATAAACAAGCCAGATGCTCACTTCCTGGAATGACTGGCAGGACTCATTGTCTTCACTGTGTAGCCATTGGAGCTCCTGAGTATGTGCAGGAGAGCAGAGGCTCAGCAGGAAGGCCACATCAGAGCAAAGAGTTGACTGCAATGATTTGTCCATCTCACATTCTAAACCATTTTTCCAAGCCGTTAGTCATCAGTTTCCCCACACGCTTTCATTTTAAAGTTAGCAAAACAATTAAAGCTTGGGCTCTACTTCACAAAATAGAACAGTATGGTGAATTAAGGATGGCCATACTTCTCGACACGTTTTCTTCTCTTTTTAATCTGAATGGGTCCTGTGACTACTTTGGCGAACAAGATATGGCAGAAGGGATGTTGAACCAGTTTCAAGAACCAGGTGTTAAGACACTAGCAGCTCCTACTTTCCATCTCTTAGGATCAAGCCACCATGCTGTGAGGAAGTCCAAGCAGCCCTTTAACAAGGTTCATGTGGACAGGAACAGGTCAACAGCCTTTATTGACCACGCAGCTAATCAATAGGACCAACCTACCACTGTGTGAGTGCGGCATCTCAGAAGAGGATCCTCTAGCCTCAGGTGAGCTGCCCAGCTGTTGCTATGGCTCAGATACGAGTTGTCTCCTTTGAGCTCTACCCAAATTGCAGACTCATTAGGAAAATAAAGGACTGTTGTTTTAAGCCAATGCCTAAGGGACTGTTTCAGGGATTGGTCTCATGTGCAGCAATAGATAACTAAAACAAAGAAGATTAGTGTAAGTGAAGGATAGAAACTATACTCTTTAATGTAACCCCCATAGGAGACATTAATAATTATTCACTGAACTTTTTGCCTCACTGAGCCCAGAAACATTATCGACAGTACTCTTGGCAGTCACGACACAAAAAATGAAACTATTTGTCACCTCTGGACTATGTGGTGAATGGCTGAGGAGTATGAGATAGATATTAGACAGATATTTGTTTAGCAACCCTGAATTTGGGAGTTCTTTTGGTCACACTCCATAAGAGAGTTAGAGACAGAGAGAGGGACAGAGAGAAAGTGAGCACCTCCTCCTATCCAGGAGCCTGCTGGGAAGCTGATTGCATCATGAGACTGAAAGTTGTCACCTCTGCCTCTTTCTTGGCTCACTATGTGGTAGTGAGAGGTACTGACTTAGTCCAGGGGCTCCTAGGGTCAAGGATGAATGCATTTACATTCTTTTCCTTTCACCCCCTGAAACAGTCTAATGGATGCCTGACAGGTTGTACCCAAGTGACCCTACTAAAAGTAACTGCCTGTATTCTTATCAATCTTCTAAGATATCTCACCCCCACAGCACCTTGCAGGGTGCCTGGATGCTGTCACTGCTGAACATATTTGTTGAATGGATGGGGTTAACCCTTTTCATCTAGTTCTACTTCTCAGCTCTTAGCACAGAGCCTGGCACACAATGGGTGCTAAACAAATGCTCATTAAATTGATTTTGATGGCATTATTGCCAAAATAGTTGCTTGATGAACAAGTGGAGTCTCTCTCTCCCTAAAAGATCTCAAGACCAAACAGAAGCATAATAGAGCCAGAGCTCAAAGCAAAATTATTCACAAATTCCAAGTGCCTCAATCCATGGGTTTTAATGAAAGTCATTCTGCAGTTGAGAATGTTGTAGTAATTACAGGCAAGCTAATATCTCTGCCATATGGTTTGAAAGCAGGTCTCATTCCGAAAGCCACTATCAGCACTTTTATTTTCTGCTGCTGTTTCTCTGCACCCCACCCCCTGCCTGTCTTTGTCTCTTTTTTGCTTTTATCTCTTTCTTTCAACCTCAAATTCCCTCTCTCCCTTATGATTCTCCCTCATTTGTCCCCTCTTCAAGCCCCAAGTCACATTTTTAAAGCCTTTGAAATGAAACCTCTAGTGGTGGAGAGTAATTGCAATGCCAGAATGGGTCATGACAGAGCATCGCCCGCGCTGACCCACTTGCCAAGAAAGAGAACCAAGGATGCTCTGACCCCTTGTGAATCGACCGTGTCACTGTGTCCCTCAAGTGTGGCGCATGATTGAAGGAAAAGGACTCCAATTAATCTCTCTGCTACTGAGTCACCCTAGTGCAGTGGTTCTCAACCCTGGCTGCACAGAGGATCACCCCAGGAGCTATTAAAAGAGTACTAATGCCTGCGTATCTCCTCAGAGATTAGATTCTGAATTAATTGTTTGAGATAGAATCCAAACATCATAGTCTGTCAGCCTCTCCAGATGATTCAGATATAGAGCCTGGGTTCAGAACCCTGCCCTAGAAACTTAGCCTTGGATAAACAGTGTGGAATCTAGTCTTTCCTTTCTTGTCTACCTGTTACACTTGGAAGTGAGACAAGACAAGCAATTATTATCAAAGTAATGCCAAATTACAAGGTATCCACTCATCTAGATGTAACTATTTAATAAAATAACTAACATCTGGTTAGCTCAAAATGCATTCAGAAATGATATTGCTACAGAAACAGGGACCAAGGGGGGTACGATATACTATTACTGAAAGGACCCCCGCTAGGTTTGCATTGTCCCTCACCAGAGGAAAGACGTCTCTCAATGCCAGAGATTTGTGAAAAGGAAAGGAAATGTTTTTTTTTAAAGCTATACTGAGTTAAAGTAGTGACCTAATGTCTTCATTAAAATATCAAAGTCCTTCAGGATACCCACAGATACACACAGTGCTTCCTTCTCCCTCTGCCCTAATTTGGGGTACCATTATCTCAGGAAAAGAAGTAGATTCAGGCTCCCGACACCATCAATTGTGTTGTCAGCCAGGATCAAGATGAGTGGTTCTCCTCTGCAAAGCTGTGGGGTCTCCACCCTGGCCAAAGCTGCATGGTTCTTCTTTTCATGGGTGTCGTGTCTGGGTTTAAATCCCCGCGCCAATCCTCCTCTGCAGCCCCATTTCTAACTCCTCCTACAATTGGCTACACTTGCCAGCACTCCCATATCCTTCCAGCTTTACTGGGCTGCCGTAGTGGGTCTGGGCAGTGGTGGCCCCATGGCATGGAGCCAATCATCTCCAAGCTCTAACGCAGGTGCTGTAACCAGGGGGAGCTGCCTCCCAGTTAAGTCTTGGGTGGAAGTCACTTCCATCCCCCTGGCTCAAAGCATGGCCACAGCTATTTAACATATCTATGAAACCAGTTAAAGGTTATAGGTATGTTAAATTGACCATGCCAGAGGTTAGCTGCAAAGCTGCTGCTATGCAAAACAGCTCTGCATGTTTCTGCTCCATGTGTCCCTTCCCCCAACTCACACCTGTGGGGGGAGGGGTGAGGACATCTTATATATCTTTCTAATATTTCCTGGACACCTTGGGTTCCGACCCCATTCCAAATCTCTATTTGGGGTCCTCCTCTTGGCTGCACCCTGTTACAATATGATAAGGTCTTACAAAAACTCTGGGAAGAGGGCTAGGCTGGAGGTCAAGTAGAAGGATCATGCTCTCAGGTCTGGGCTCTTTCTACTGCATCACACTGTTCCCTTTACCCTCCTCCATGATGCTTGCAGGAGGAGTGGGCCTACTCACCTAAGGGTTAAGGTTAAGAGTTTCCCTCTAGCCTGCCCTGAAATGCTCACTATCTTGGGATAGACAGCAAGAGTGTGTCCTATCTTTAGGATGTCACATTATTCTTTCCTACAAGGCAAAGAGCCTGGAGTCTTTCCTCAGCAAATTAGTTGATAAGATTAACTAATGATCCCATTGTTAGGTCAGAGGGCCTTGAGACAACAATAAAAGGGGAGATTTCAGGAGCTCACTGAGAAGTGCAGCTGCTTAGTCAGGCTTAACAGAAGTGATGGAGTGGAGCCAGAAGGGATTCAGAGTGAAAATTGGGATCCCCTGTTTCTTGGAGACATCCTTGCTCATTTAGGACCAGGTGTTGAGAGGCACTGGGCAGTTAAAAACCAGAACAAAACCATTAAATTCACCTGAACCTGAGTTTTCTGCTGCCCAACTGCCTGAGCCTCCATATCCCTCTCTGCAAAATGAATATAAGTGCCCCTTCTGGGATGCCTTACAATTTTCTGAGAATTAAGAGGGATTATGTGTAAGTGAGCTTGGGAAAAATCAGGTTGCTCTGCCCCGATTAGGCAGTTTTTGGAGGGAGTAATATGGTGTAGCAGAAGGACCTGTGAACTAGGGGTCAAAAGTCCTGGCATCCTGATCCACCTCCACCTGTGGCTACTCATTATCACCAAACAAAATGCTCATCTGCTTCCTTGTCTGTAAAATGAAGTCATAGTTGCAGTGCTATCCATGGAGTTGTGAAATACCAGCGAAGAAGCTTGAGGGAAGTGCAATGCAAACTATGAATTGCTGTATAAATGTCAAGCAGATTAGGATTACAACACACATGCCTTCCAGACACACCCTTTTAATTGAATATTGTCTTATTTATGGACTTTGATCTCTTCAAGATAACCTTTATAATGATTCTGTCATTGTTCATAGTGGTCTACTTTTATTTACCGTGTGTACACATTATCTTTTAGTCCTCGTAACTGGCTCTTGAATACCTGTTTCCTCCCAAATAAATGGCCCACACGATTCCCAACAACCTCATCGTCTTCACCATTGTCTCGTCTAAGCACCAGTATATCTCCAAGTCCTGGCCACTGAAGCATGTGGCAAAGTCGGCTGGGGGGTCTGGACAAGATGCCCTTGCCCTCAATTAGGAGACAGAGGAAGGATAATCCCCTTCTACCTCCTGACACCGTGGCACGTGGCTACGACGCCTAGAAGAGCAGTGTGGCACCTGGAGTCCCTTTTGGAAGCTGCTGCCTTACAGTGCAGTGGATACATCCTGGGTGTGGAGAGGAGACTTGGAAAGAATCTTAGACTCTTGAGAATCACTGAGCTGTTGAATCAGCCATCCCTGGAGCCATCCTATCTCTAGACCTCTTAAATCCAAATATAATACATTTCTTTTTTGTTTGAGTCAGTTTAGAAGGTTTTTAAAATTGCTACAGCCAAAGGTGTCTTAACTGACAGACCTTGTAATTTGAGATAATGCTATATCAATTTTGATATTTACTTTTCATTACTATTATTTTCTCTTTGTGAAAAATCTCTCCCATTTCCCCTATTATAAAAGTGGTGATTGTTAATGATAGTAGACTTGACAAAGAAGGAATGATTTATTGAAGAAAATATAAATCATAATGGCCTCCCAACTTGGAGAAAGCCACAGCTAACATTCTGGTCAATTTCTCCTTGGTGTCACCGTAAGTTGATTTTACTTGTTTGGTGAGATTGAATGAAGAGACAAGGAGGAAACTCACAGTAGAATCTGTCAGACTTGTGTCCTTCTTGAAGGGATGCTGAAAAAGAGATAATGGTGGGGGCAAATCTAGGAAGCCTTGTTGGGAGAAAATACCAAAGAGGCAAGAGGTTTGAGAAGAGAGGAGTGGAGAGGAAATTCTGAGAGATGAAATGTAATCTTTGAGATTTTTCCAAAGGTTTGCCATGCCTCTCTCTCTGGCTTTCCTTGTCATGTTAAGGAAGAGGGGCTTTTCCTTTTCTACCATTTCTTCTCTGTGGGCTAAGCCTGCAGAGACAAACCCTGACCCCTCTGTATGGAAGAGGTGAACACTGGAGTCAGCTGGCGCCTCACAAATTTTTAGCAACTGATCCCAATGCATCTCAGCGTCTCATTAATGGAGGTGAGAGCTGTGCTTCCAGGAATCAGATCATGAAATTTACACAATGCTCAGAATTCAGAGAAAGGCGGGAATTGCAAGGCTTGGTTTATGGCAGAGGTCACAAACTGATGGCCTCTGAGCTGTGTGTGACCCATGGGTACACTGTATTTTAGGCTGCATAGTATTGAATAATTGGTTGATTTTAGATACATTCCCAGATTTTTTCTTTTTTTATGACAAGAAGATATGGCAACGTTGAACTTGTACATCAACATAGGAAGACAGTAGCTGGAGGTGACTTGGCTGCTCCTTCATCCAAGACATAATGCTTGCATTAAGCACACATGCGGTGTGCAGATACTCACATCCCACCTGTCTTACTTATTTCCAGGACCAGCAGCATCCCTGTTGGAAGGATCAGAGTTTTCACTTTGTAAGGTCTAGTCACCTCACTTGCCAGATTTGATCAAGTAGTATAGGCTCCTGAAGGACTGTTGAAAAAGATTCTGGGGTTCATTAGAAAAGAGCCACTATTGATTGTTGGTATCTGCCATGGCCACCAAGTGGGGGGCCATTGTCACCTGGAGTCTAAAGGTCAACCACTAAACATTTTGAAGAGAAAACCTGTAGAACATCTTAAGTCAGATAGAGAGTAGCTTTCAGAATAGTTTGGAAGAAGCAGTGGGCCAGGCTACCTGAGGAAGGATGGTTGATTATTCCAGTTCCCAGTTTCTTCACCTGCAAGATGGGCCAGTGATCCTTTCCCTGCCTGCATCTCAGGCTCGCTGTGGGAGTAAAGGGCGATGCTGTGTGCAGAAGGGCTGGGATAAGCACAACTGTTGCTATCCTTGTTCTCTTCTATTGGTTTAAAATCCTTCCTGCAGGGCGCTCATTGTTTAGCAAAAATTGGAAGTAAGCCTCTACACAAGATAACTTGTAGACATATCTTTTCTTCATTCTAGTTTTGAATAAGGAAGTTCTATAATACATATTTTCTTTTATTCCAACATGGGACTGGGGGGTGGGCGGAATCTATCAGTACATAGATCAGTCTACATCTGTGTAAGACCTACTTCCTGATTCCAAGATGTTGGTGTGGGGAGTCGGCTCAGGTGCTGTGACCACACCTCTTCCTCACTTCATATCAGGAATAATAACAGCAGATATCATCTTCTCAGTGCTTATTAATAGTAAAGACATTTCAGGTGGATTATCTCATTTAATCCTTATAATAAACCCATAAAATATTGTTCTCCAGATTACAGATGAGGAAACTGAGTGTCAAGAAATTTAAGTAACCTGTCCATAGATAATGGCTATAAAATAGCAGAGCTGTGATAATTATAATCACATCTACTGTTATTGAGCCCTCGCTGTGTGCTTGGAACTACCCTAAGTGTTGACATGCACTATTTCCTTTGATCTTTGAGGAAACTGGGTTACGTAGATAGATACTTTCTTATCCATGTTTTTATCCCATAAGAAAACTAAAGTTCAGAGAGGTTGTTCCATTTGCCCAAGGTCACACAGCTTGGGTGACTCATAGGCAGGCAGGCTGACTCCAGGGTCCACTACACTTGGCCTTGGTCACAGGACTGTAAGGTCTGAGCCTGTGCTCTGTGCACTCTGCTCCCTGGCCTGTGCAGTCTGTGGCTGTATACTGAGTGGCTTCTCGGAGGAGGGGGGGAGAGATCAGAAGCGGAAGAACCATGAGCAGATCTCTGGAGGATCCCTTATTGTGTGTGAAAGCCCCATGGAAGCTTTGCCATGTTGGTGCCTCAGAAAAATAAATGCCAGCAATGCAGCTGCACATAAAATTGCAGTTGGGTAGTCCTTTTGTTCCTGATAAAAGCAGAAATTGAATTCTCAGAATTCTATTTGTGAGGCAGAGACATGAAATGCTCTTTCATTTGGGGGGATTTTTTCCTAACACCTATTTTTCAAAACAGAACATTTCTGACCATAAGATCCACATTGTGGACTGCAAGGAGCACCTAGTAGGGTCCATTGCATTCACCACTGCTCCCGGCTGCAGCCACCTCACCAAAAATTGCTGATTAGAATATTCCCTCCCATCTCAGGAGTCAGGAGCTGAGTCTTAGGGAAGCTGGGTTTGTCAAGAACACACATGTAGTTGATGTGAGAGCGTGGTCTAGCCTCCAGATTTCCTGGCCTCCACTTTCATGCTCTTTGCTGCGTGAACATGGGGACAGACAGGTGGATCTAATCAAGCCATATTTACTGAGGGCTTTCACCACGTGCCAGCATCACCCACGCACTTGGTGTGTGCTCACTCAAACCTCATGAGCATTTTGGGAGGCACTGTTACTCTTCTCATTTTACAGATGAGGAAACTGAGGCTCACAGAGGTTGGAAAACTTTCCCAAGTTCACACAGTAAATGAGCTTGGCTTCAAGCCCATGCTCTTAACTATTATGATGTGCAGCCCCTCGGCTCTTTGCGGTAGTCACGTGAGAAGATTCTGAATGTGGAAAACAGTTGACGGTGAGAAGTATGGATGGGGGTGGGAGGGGCCAGACTTGTGCTTAGAGTTTGTGGTGCGGGTCTGCGGCTGCCGCAGCGAGAAGGGCACCGCCGCGGGGTTTGCTTGAAAAGAAAGTGATCTGCTGATTCTCCAGGGGGTGAGCATGTCGGTGACTGCTCTCACTTGGGTGTATATTCACAGAAAGTCCTTGCTTTTTATGCCACTGATGAAAAATATTTTTAATATTGAACACTGTGAAGATTTAATGAGATAATAAACTCACTTAAAGTACTTAGAAGAAGGTACTATTTAAGTTCAAGACATAAATTGTCTCAAATGTTGTTTTTCTGTGAAAGGAATCTCGTTTTGTAATAACGCTGCCCACTGCGTAATGGTCGTTTGGGATGGAAAAACAATCCGAGAAAGTCATGTTCTCTGGAGATAGAGGGGGATCCTGGTGCTGCTGCCGCTCCCCCCTTTAACAGGTGAGCTGCAGCAGGCTTCACTCAGCAGCTGTGTTTGGGGGCGGCAGCTAAAGCCGGGTACGGTGTGAACGCAGGGCACCCTGATGGGCGCTCCTGCCAGGCGCCAGGTCTGAGGTGTGTCTGTGAACGGCGTGCCTGGTTGTGTAGTCGGTGTAGCTGAGGCCTAGAGACCAGGGCAGCCAAACACTGGCTGATGTTCCCTTTTCACCAGTGTTCTTGAATTTCATGATTTCAATTTTTTCCCTCTTTTCCTGAGGGGGATGTTCATTCTGTTTACCTGTGGGTAACCATTCATCACTGTTGTCTTCCCGTTAAGTTCTACCAACACAAATGACTGAAATATATTTATTTTATTATTTCCTGAGCCCAACACATGCGCTGAGTGGGTCATAAAATTCAAATGAACTCTGTCTTCCTGACTAAATTTTCACACTTTTATTGGGTGTTTTGTTTTGAGAAAAGCCAATATGGTGATTCCAAAACTGCAAAAACAAGCACTTAATGGGTGATTTGTTTTATACAAGGCGCTATCTCTGAGTTATTTTAAAGAGTATGTGTTCAGCTAGGTGATGAAAATGATTTGCTTTACTAAAATTTGATTTGCAAATACTTTGCAATTGGGTGCTCAGTAAATATTTTGATGATGTCCTAACTCTAGCTCTAATGCAGGGCCAGGTTCATAATAAATGCTCACAAAATATTTGGAGAATAAATGAATCATTCTCCAAGTGCCAGACCTATTTTTACAATTTGTTGGACATCTGACTTGATATCCTGCAGCAGCCTCAAAATATACACACACATACCATCTCATTTCTTTCCCTATGATATCATATCTCCTTCTGTGTCAGTGTCCCAGGAGTCTGGACAGCCTTTGAATTGTGGCTTCCTGCTTTACTCATCTGTGACCCTAGAGTATTTATTAAACCTCTCTGTGCCTCATTTTCTTCACCTGTAAAATGGGTCTAATAATAGTGTCTACCTTTAGTGTTGTTGTGAGGGTTAATTTAGAATGATTAGCGTGCATCTGGCACATAGCTCACAGTAAATGTTAGCCATTATTATTTCTGACTTTAGCCAAGTACCTGGTTACGAACTTTGTTACAGACTTTGTTGTCAAGCTCACCTCCCTTCTTCTCCCCAGAGCTAACCTGACCTCATCTCCCCGTTGCTGTCCACCCTAACACAGCCATGGTTCAAGGTCCTTGCTGCAAATCTTGATCCCCTTTCTGTTCCAAAATAACCCCTGACGACCACGTTGTTCTTCAAACCGACCATTCCCCTCCCCAGTGCTTGGGAGCCCACCTTCCTT